>PRKT01001445.1:68787-82226 GCA_003671525.1 Saccostrea glomerata
TAGAGTGTCATGCTTTGGGACTCATTCACTTGATTGGAGAACGAGTGTGACGAAGACATCGTCACGTGTTGAAAATTGCCTCCCATATAAGGTAGTGGTCTCGACCTGTTTAAGGTTGATAAAGATCTAAACTGTAAAGATAAAATGGTCAATAGCTAGAGAACTAAACTCCCGATGATTATGACCCTTAAGACATGGAGCAGTTGTGGAGCTTGAGGATAGATGACAAAAACACATCTTTTCTTTGAAGAAGACTTAATTTCATCTCACAGGCTTAGTAAAATGGATGATTCCTTGAATTTTTTCTCCTTAGGGAAAATGAAATAGAAGTTGAAAATACTATGCAAAAGACAGACATAAACTCCCAATATTGATCTAAACTCTCAGTACAAATGATATAACAGTCAAAAGAAAACTAAACTCCCAGATCAAATAAAATCATAGTCTAAAGAAAACTAACCTCCCAGTACAGAAACAATCGTCAATAGAGGATTAAACATAGAATGTTTTATGACTCTTTGGAAAAACAGAATTGGGCACAGCTTAAGTCATAATAGAGACGCAATCCTCCAATACAGATAGAATCAGGGTTAAAAAGAACGAAACTCTCTATGATTATTACTCTCCCAAAATCTAAATTTAAAAGCTGTTTAGCTCAAGTCATGTGCAGCTCGTGTAGAAAGCAAAATCTTAAAATCAGTTGGTTTAAAAATTCAGTTTCAAAATTGAAATCTTTTCAGCCAATGAAAAATGTAGAAAAGTTTCCGTCATAGATAACGACATAGCACTTTGTGTTTTGGACAAATTTTCTCGACGGCGAACAGAAATTTGATACTCTTTACTTCATAGATAAAATATAGGAAGCCTTCCATAAGGTTTATTGAATTATTATCGTAGAAGATAATGGTTAAAACAATATTATTCTGTGCATTGTCCCTGAAAGTGTGAATGACTGCACTTCTGGAGAGATGGATATTCCATGTAACTCTGAGTAAAATACGTTACGTAATTTATCCTAATCAATTTATTTTACATTTTTATTACTTATTACTACTAAACCTTTTGATGCATTGAAATCAGCTGTTCTTGGTATGATAAAATCATATAATTACGCCTTGTTTCATGTTTACTTAACTCAAGTAATTCGCATCAGAAAAAAGAAATTATTGAGTAAGAGAGACCGGACATTGAGAAACATTGACGTTGTCCGACGTCATGAAACGTAACGGCGACAGCGCCTGATGATCACACAGTACCTTTTGTATAAAATGACAATTTAACCAGATATAACAAGATAGTTAAAGTACATTTTATCGAGTGTATCATGGATAATCAAGGGGACGGTGACGAGTTTGCAAAGCAAACGAGTATCCGCCCCCTTGATTATCCATGATTCACGAGATAAAATGTAATTTAACTGACCTGTATCAATGAACCAATCAGAAAGCTCGAAATATTAGGGCGAAAATTTTTTCCATGAAACAGCGTGGGAATTTATTTCGGAAAATAACCCGCGAAAATATCGGGGGTTTTCGTAATACAGGCTCGAAAGTATCGGCAGCATTCGATAGATTTCGTAATCATTTCCCGCGCTGCAACCGGCATATTATTGGTTCTATAGACTCTCGGGACATTCCGTAGTCATTTCCCGCTAATTCTTCGTGATATTCTGCGCATTTAGTCATTTTCGTAGATGAAGTTGAGGAGGATGGACGTATTAGGCCTAATTAAGCGTATTTGCATTTGTCCACTATTAACCTGTGCGATTTAGGAGATTAAGACTTTTTTAACATGTGTGGAGTTACTGAAGAAGAAAATGCCATATCCGAGGGTCTATGTGAAGTGCTGAATTTAAATCGTGTCGAAAATATGGACAGTGAAATTGGTACCAAATTTACGTCTTTCAACCTAGATACAGTGGACCCAGTAGCTAATATTTTCGATGCAAAGCCTCGACCAGTAAAATCGGAACCTGGTGATGATAACGTTGAACGGTTCTGAAAACCGGTGACAGATGATGAAATTTCAAAATTGATTGCCTCGAATGAGAATATTAACACCAAGAAAAATACCACCTGGGCTCTCAAGGTTTTCGAGGAATGGCGAGAAAAAACGTAATGGTAATTCCGTTGATGAAATACCCACTTACATTTAATGACGGCAGAACAGTTGAATTTCTACTTGGGGTGCTTTATTGTGGAAACTCGAAGAAAAGATTGCTTTGAATACTCTCCCCGATTTCTGTACTTTGTATCGTGTAGGATATTGGGCCACCTCAGAAATAAAAAAAAGTTTTCGACAAAAATATTTTGGACAATAATGACCCAAGGTTTAGTGAATTCCGGAAATTTCTTGACAGCAAAATGAAAGACATTCTGAAGCGCAGGTTTAGGACGGTGATTAAGCAAGCTGAGCACATTATGCCACAGGATGAGGAAAGCATGTGGGAGGAAGGTGTATTTGAGGATGGGAGTTCCGAAAGTCTTACATACTATGTTTTTCTATAACTATAAACTCTTTGGTTTAAGGGGGCATGATGAGCATCACGAACTTGAGTGTAGTCAGTTTGATCTTGGGGAGGACAGCTCTGGAAAATACGTGGAATTCATTGGACGTGCTAGCAAGACTTAAAAGGGTGGGTTGGCCCAAATGCAGCTGACAAACAAGCAGATTCGACATTATAGTTCACCTGGTAAGATACGATTTCATTGAGTATATAATCTAATTTTAATTTCAGAATTATTTGTGCATCACTATTGATACGTAACGACTCGGAAATATTCATGAATAACATAACCCATATGCACCTCATTTTATTTATTGCTATTAATCATTCAATTTAGGTGAACGTTGCATCGTCGACTTTTACAAGACTTATTTGGCTGGTCTTTGTAACGAGGGACCATTTTATCGACGTCCGTTGCAAGGACATCCGCCGAAATACGGGAACCAGGTTGTTGGTGTAAACAAGATGAAGACCATGATGAAAACGATCTGCGCAAAAGTTGGACTGTCTGGACAATACAGTAACCATTCCGGAAAACGCACGTGTGCCACTCAGTTATGTATGGCAGGGGTGGACGAGCAAGAAATAAAGAGGAGAACAGGGCATCGAACTGAGAAAGCAGTCCGTAAATATTGATAATAAACCTTGTGACGAAATTTCCAGAAAGGTTTCGGAATTACTCGATCCCGGAGTACCACAGTCGCGAGAGAAAAGAAAGCGCGAGGAGTCCGACATGGGAAGTGAAAATGAAGGCCATCTAAAGAAAACACCCCAAGTTTTTGATTCCGATATAACAAATGTACAACGCTTTCATAACTGTAATATTTCTTTCAATTTTTTAGAATTGAGACTTGCTAAAAGAAAGTATGTAAATGTAAAGTTTTGGGGCAAAAAAGTTCAGTTTACTGATTAATGTTACACGAAGTAATAAAAATGTTGTTAAAATTGTTTTCCTTTTTTCAAAAGAAGGTGGGGTTTCCTAAGACTTGGTGAGAAGCTACTGTACAGTTTTCTGTACAATAACTGCCTGATATTGGAAGTTATTGTTTGTTTGGAAGCTCCACCTCCTTGATGTATGAAGATTTAATGAACTGCTGCCAGTAAAGGAAAATACACAGGTTCGTGATACAACATCAAGTTAACATTTTCAACGGTTATTCAACTTTCCTTGATTGGTGTTCCTTATAAGTTTATAAAGCACCAATTGCATAGAATAAATTTTATTTCATTAGTTCACAATTCTTTTGATTGCACCCTCGTAGCTTGGGCTAATCATACTATAGGTAGCTACATACCTACTTTTCTGCTTTTTCTGCATTTCTTGCGAGTATTTTCTGCGAGTACCAGTTTTCTTGATACAGTCATATTGACGATGAACTTGCGACCAAAAAGATTGGTCGAAAGATTAGTACATTCCAGCTTATCAATTCTGTATTAATCACTTCGCCCCGTTTTGCTTTCTTGGAGATATAGGTCAAAGGTAAGAAGCCTTCAAAATGATGTAAAATGTTTGAAAGAAACTTTCCACAAACACACATATACACACAAATAACCTCTCCTTCAACAATCTTTTTCTCTTTTTTTTTGAAAATTAATCATTAACAACATTTCAAGGATATTTTTTTCTTAATGCATTAGATCATAAATTAATCTTGTATTTTCTCCTATGTATCTTCCGGGTAAAAAACCTGTCTGGTCTGAATTTATAACTGTATTCAAGATATTTTTTCATTCGACTTGCTATACAGCCAGAATCTATTTTATATACAACGTTTAATAATGATATCGGACGCCAATTTTTTATGAAAAATTTACTTTTTCCTTCTTTGGGTATACAAGTGATAATTCCACGTTTTTGTGTTACAGAAGATCTCCTTTTTGGTAACCATAATTTATTGATCTTACTATGAAATTGCCCAGCTGTTTCCAGAAAACTTTGAAAGATTCTGTTGTAAAGCCATCGCTTCCAGGACTTTTATTATTTGACATATTTTTCAAAACTAGTAATGCTTCATTTAAAGTTATCTCCCCTTCAAGACTATTCTTTTGTGTATCACTAAGTTTTTCTGCAGCAATGTCCACGTATGATCCTTCCTTCTCATTGCTTTTTTTCTTTACATAACTAGAATAAGAAATTGTCTTGCCTCTAATTTCCATTAATAGTGTAAGCTACCCCAGGGGTGGCTAGTATTTCTGAATCCTCAGCATCTATAAAGGCCATTGTTTATCATCTAAATAATTCATCTTTTGTCTGGATGTAACAGTAATTAAATTTGTTCTTATGTAATTTAAACAACCAGGCACCACTCTGTGTAGATTCTTTGTTAAATGATACTCAAGATGATTGATCAGTCATACTCAGCATTTATTGTATGTGCAGCATCTCATAATCATAACAATACAATATATAAATATCAATATAAAACAGCTGATTCTTCAGAAACACAAGTTTACGTCGTCCAGTGTGATAGGAGATTTCTAACTAGGTTAAATATACGTAAATAACATTCTAAGTATCTCACCGTTTTGGTTTTCTTTCTTTTTAACTTTCAAATGTAGCCGCCATACAACTAGCTGAAATCTGTCGTAGCGTGATTCGCGCTTGGTTTTAAAACCTCCTATTCCCTGTCAGATGACTCGAATTATCCAATGAAATTATGCCGTATGAACTATTAACCAATCAACAGCTTGTACGGGAAGCTGAGTTCCCACACAAGTTCCCACACAGAACTACTTTTGCCACACAAGCTACCGTACAACATCATAACAAGTAAAACTAAGTAAAATTAACATGTGGAAATTTAACACATATATAATATAAGCTTGACTAGACGAATTAATAAATTCCTTCAATGTTTATAAAATCCCTAGACTGTACAATATATGCTGAACAATGTAGCGTATGAATACCTAGCGTACACAAATGTAGTCCCGATAAAGCTGACTGATTATAAAGTTATTGCTCACAATAAATAACAACTTGTGGCTTCAAATCACAAAACAACTCAAACTAAAATGTAGAATACGATCTCATATTCATAACTTGAATAGAACAATACATTACTAGTAAATACATATAGGTCACCAAACCGGAAATGACGATCCGAGTAAATAATGATGACTTCCAAAACATGAAATGTAAAATCCACCCTCTATTCCCCGATATAATAAGTCCTACGATATTACATGAAGCGACAACAGGTAAATTATGATGATAATAGCTATTACTAAAATCGTATTTAGATAAGTTGACTTATTATTTTCAATAAAATCATAAATGAACAATTTTCCTGGCAGGCACATGTTGAACATAGATTTAACAAGAATGAGAACTGGACGACTGCATAATGTTACGTTTACAAATCAAGTGATATATTACAATAGTATTTCAAGAAAAAGCTGTTCATCTGTAGTAAACTGAATTTCTGCATCTGATATTCCTTTCATACATTCTTTAGAATAGTTAGGTAATACATAATTTTCCTTTGTTTCCTGAATAACTTTGTTGACTGTTTCAGTATCTTTAATATCTTTAAGAAGTGAGTTATTAAATTTCCACAAACCTTTTCAATGAGTAAACTCATTCAATTTAATCTTTAGGCATATCGGTGAGTGATCAGATTTATAACTATTCAAAATTTTACTTTCTTGAACGTTATTTAAATAAGAATTTGATATAAGAAAGAAATCTAATCTTGCTTGTTTACTAGGAAAAAGTTTAAGCCAAGTATATCTTGTTTCATCAGGATGCATTTCTCTAAAAATATCCCTGAAATCAAAATCAGAGATGATTTCTAGAACTTTGCTTCTTGCCTTTGGATTATTGATATGAAGATAATTAAAATAATCTTTTTCTGGGTCTAAAACTAGATTAAAATCTCCAACCAAAATAACATCTTGATTTGATAAATCCTTTATAATATCTGACAGTCTTTCATAAAATGAGGGTGAGTCCTCATTTGGTCTATATATTGATATTAAACTCAGACGCTTACTTTCAATTGTTAAATCTAAAGCCAAAAGATTCCCCGCATCATCAGCTATTATATTATGAACCTTATGCTCAAAATTATCATTTAAAAAATAGCAACACCTCTTGACTTTGACGAAAATGAATTAAAATATGCCTCAGATCCCCATTCATTTCTAATATCATTCTCCATATCACTTGTAATGTAAGTGTCTTGTAGACACAGAATATTGCATTGAAGTTGCTTATAATATTGGAACACGTCCTTTCTCTTTTTAAAATCATGCAGACCCTGACAATTTGCTGAAACTACTGTAAACCCAGACATGAGATATAAAATTGAACTGGTGCAAAAAACTTTGACAAACATTTACTCACCATCAGAAAAAGTGTTGCTCTAAACATGCTAAAGGTAGAAGAGTAGATAGAAGAGGAGATTAGAGAATGGTTTAGTAATAAAGACACATGCATCAAAGAGTGATAGATGTGCACGTCGTGTTAGAGATTTAGTCGATAGGGCAAAAACATTTTTATATATAAATCATATCGAATATGTAAATCCGGAAAAAGTACAAATATATTTACCAAGTTGAAAACTATTTTTAAATCCGGTTTTACACATTTATATGTTAAACAAAAATTATTCTTAATGAAAACTTTCATTATATTAAATTTGAAGAGAAAACGGCATTGATATTCGTACTTAGGCCTACATATGAAAAATGAACACATTTACAAAATCAAAAAGGTCACCTGTTATTATGGATACGTCAGTCTTAAACTGCCTGACTTATGTGTGTATGTCTGTATGACATCGAAAGTCACATTTCCAAAGAATTGGCGACTTCATTTAATAGTTTTTCCATGATCGAAAATCTCTGAGGTCCAATGTGGGCATCACCCATCCACCTTGTGATAACGAAAGCTGCATTGTAAATGTTGTTTTCTTTCATGTCGCGCAGCATCTTACGCCCAGCTCCATGTTCTGAATCGTCAAGCTAATTTTCGTGCACGGTACAGTCCTCTGTAGAGAATCTGTATACCAAGATTCGGTTATCTGCACTTGCTGCGTAGGGATCTGTTAAAACTTTGCTGTACATATTCTTCACCCCATCCACAGTTTTAACTCGAGCACCGAAAGCCATAAATTCCGAGCTGTACTTTTTGATTGGGTCTGAGTTTTTTATTTCAACCGAGTCTAGGTGTTCTGTCTCTTCAGGTGTTACCAATAAAGCATCTGCATTTGTAAGAAATGGTACGTCATCTTTATATCTGGAGCCGTTGGGCAAGATGACCTGATTCTTTTGAATCTTAACAGTGATGTTTTGGCTGCGCAAACACTCTGCCGTATCAAACACCTTGTTTCGAGCGGAAACAATTGATGCAGGTTGCTGCGTTGTAATAAAGAAAGGCAATGGCTGTTTAAGCAATTTTCTTTAGCTTTTGGGCATTTAGAATTGTATTGATATTACTACGGTCAGTGAGCTTTGCGGTAATGGATACAGGTCGGTCAGAATTATATTCTGGACGCACCCCATTCCTATGAATCCTTACAAAACTGACATCCACCCCCAGAAGTTCTTTAAAAGTAACTGGCATCGATGTTGTTAGGTTTTCGTTGGGTTCGTAAGGATAATTATGAATAAGGATATTGTCCCGCATATACCTTGATCTTAGATCTGTTACATCATCTTCAATAACGGACATTTTCCTGTCCATTCGGATTACAACTGATTGTAGTAATTCTAGTTCTCTCCTCAACTGAGCGTTTTCTTGACGCAGCAAAGATATATCTTCATAATTGCTCTCACTTTGTTCTGAAACGTATTTTAATTTTGCATGTACACACTGCTCATCCTTCGACAGATCATTTCTAATAGTTACCACTGATGTTTTAATGTCCTCAATAGTGGCAACAATAGACTGATTATCGGCTGGGTCTCCTAACGGTTCACTACCTGCATTCTTCTGTGAGCACTCCTCAGCCTGTTTTTAGAAGTAGCCCCGGTTTTTCTTCTGTCTGACGGCATTTTTAATGCAGAAATTTCACAAATATCACATAGCCCCCTCAAAGCACAAAAGTAAACAGTTAACAAGATACGAATATTAAATCCTTCTAGAAATGCCTTAAATTGACCAAAATCTCTGACGGCATTGTTAATGCAGAAATTTCACAAATATCACAAATAGCCCCCTCAAAGCACAAAAGTAAACAGTTAACAAGATACGAATATTAAATCCTTCTAGAAATGCCTTAAATTGACCAAAATCTCCGGAGCTCAAAACTAAGCCGCCATATTGCTACGTTCCCAATGTCGTGCGGTCAGTTACGCACGTCACGATAGATCAATCGTAGTTGATCGCAGAGTTTTTATTGAATTTTATACGAAGATACGAAGAGATGCGTATAGGTGCGTTTTCATACGTTTCGTTACGCTTTAATGCGCTATGGCCACGATGGATAAATTTCATGTGATGCGATCTCTGACGATCTGACTACCGTTCGGATAAGATGAATTACGTTCCAATAGGATTATCAAGATTTAGTCGAAAAAGGACATCGATCTGTCACGAATATTACGATTAGAAAGGATCTCTTACGTTTTAATACGTAATCATACGATATAATACGTTCATCGCGCACTCTTGAGCTAATGTACGATAGAATAACACGTTCATTGCAATGTCTTTCACGATCAGGATCAAGATAGAACACGTTTCGAACTACGATTGTACCCCGATAGACATATAAAAATCTGGCTGTACTGAATCCAGTATATTCTATCTATTGAAAATTAAACAGAACATAAACATATAATCAATAATAATGGCAGAGGTAAAGGTTGATGACAACTTCATAAAAGTGGTGTTTGTAGTGTAACTATGATCATATATTTCTGCTGTCAAAGTAGAGCAAAAGCAGCAGTATAACTATTTCTTATCTTTTTATTTTATTTTTTTTCACTGATGTTGCCTCTGATCGAACGGGTTCAGGTTCAGAAGATAGGACCCCCTCCCCCCTCTTTCTTTTTTGTACCTGTTTTAGGTGGCATCTTTAAAATATTTTCCCAAAACTCAGACATTTTTGTTTTAATCGGGAAAGAAACGCGTTCAATTTTCCCGTTATTTTTGCACTCGTAATATAGCGTGATTGTCCGCAACAAAGCGTTAACACTCGTGTCTAATGGCGTTTACTCTCATACGTCCGTATCAAATCGTCTCTGAGCGGGAAAATATCGTGTCAGCACGTGAGCAGTAGGGCCACGCAAAGCGTCCCAGATAGTGACAGAACGTAAGGTATCGCATCGAATCGTCATTCAGCGGGATGTTTGTCCTTTCCGAGATCGATACCGATGATCACGATATGAAAGCCAGATTAGATGCGTTTACTTACGATGCAGCTGAGGTTAGTTACGATGTAATGCGATTTGATGCGATGATAACGATTAAAATCTAATCGTGTTAATCGTAGAAAAATTTTTGACAGTCAAAAAAATTTCACGATCAACACGATGGTCATGAGTGAACACAAGATTTGTTTCGATTTGATACGAGCACTACGATTTGTCAGCGTTCGAGTCCCCGATATCAATCGTGGCGCCAATCGTGATAGTGGGAACATAGCATAACCTGAGATGTCACGTGATTTTTTTTACTACTTTTGGATTTAATCTTTTCAATAATAAACCAATTTCTACTTTTTCCTAGCATCAATGCTCATGTGAGCGATGTGGCCCATGGGCCTCTTGTTTATAAGTACTATCAGTTACGAACTTTCATGAATTTACGTTCATATTATTTTACATGTATATCTTTGCTTCTTACCATTCCTCATCTAATTAATATTTATACATGCGTGCATGAGGTCGATTTAAAAATAAAGTTTCCATTAGTTGGTTATCACTTTGTTCGCCGCCGACTAGATATTTAAACGTGTGTGCCATTGATCTGACTTTTACTTCTGAGTATGGTAGACCGGTAGTTATTACTTGTATAAGCTCTTGAATGAAGTAAACCTTAATGTTTGTTTGCGGTCGATTCGTCATTTATTTTTCTCTATCGTTCAATTTTCAAATTGTATATAACATGAACGATGAATGAACATATTTAATAATCGACGTTGACTTAAAGTGTATTCGATGTTATGTGCCTTATGGGTTATATCATTAAGGCAAATGCTAACTGGCGTTTTTCAAACCAATCGTCAGACCATTATCCATATGCCTGATTATGAATACACAGTATATGTAGGGTCTCACGGTGATAAGACCGGTCAACAAAGGGATGCTTCTTCCTCCATGGCACCTGTTGGACATAAAACTTAGAAGAGCTCACTTTTGATCTCAGTCTCACTTTTCCCAAAGGCATATACATAGCGGAAAAGACAGACTGAGACCAAAAGTGAGCTAGTCAAATTTTATGACCCCCAGGCCAGATCCCACCTCTGCTGTTTTCGAGATCGTATAAAAATTTATTCTCTTCCTCGATCATTGGTATTGAATGGACCTTTGAGTTTGAATACTGATAATTATCTCCATATTTTTTTTCGTAGGTTTGGGAAATTTAAACAAGTGTTTCAATTCAAAATAATTTTGCATAATTTACTATAGTATTTAATAAAGCAGCAAAGGGGATTTCATCACTTTTTAATCCTTAATTGCATTTTTGCATTCAAAATTTAACAAGCGTTTAATCTTTTGAAAATGTCAAGATTTTATTGAATTTACAGTGGAATGAAATAAGTTGCCATTTATAAAAGAAAAAAAGGGAATTGTCAAATCCTAAAATTGACTGTTTTTGCCTTTCCAAATATTGTAATTTTCACATGAATATACAATCTATTCTAAGAGACTTTGAAATGCATGGTCTAATAGACCAATACTCTTGATAAATTAATATATTGGTCCATGTTAAACATACTTCTTATGCATAGAAAGTTTTTTTTATGATAATTCAAAGAATATTTTCTTTCAAGATTAAAATTTCTTCTCAATATGAAAAAATAATCAATGTCAATCCATCTGTCGCAGGAATAAACATAAAGAATGACATATGATGAATTTGATAATTTGTTCACTCAGCGTGAAAATCTTATTACGGAATTCGAAGTTTATTAGTTAAAAAATTTATGGTGAGTAGATTTAAAGTGTTTCTGATTATTCCTTCCGTCAAACATGAAAGGTCTCACTTTAAACATTCAGCCTAGTACTTCATCATTAAATTTCAGAAAACAATCTTATCATTTTCATTGATCAAGAAGCTGTATAATTTTCATCGGTCTAGAAATCTTAAGATAAATATTACAATTTTCTTCTCAAAAATCATTTTGATTTAATTTAACAAAATTTTGAATACGGTTATAATTTCCAAATGCTAGTTATATTTGTCGGTCTTGGATACAATATTGCACACAGAATATGTGTAAATTTCTCTAAAAATACCGGGGATATACTTAATAATACTGGAATTCTTGATATACATAATATAACCTGAGTTAAGGTGACCTAAAAACACTGATAAAGAGAGGGAATTCTCATCTCAAAATTAATAAAAGATCTTTCCTTAAACCACATGGTAATTTTTCTGAGCAAAAAACGACTTAAATTTCAAAGTAAATATGTACAATACAATAATTCAAATGACAGAGCTCCAGTTAAAGTGCATATTTGCAGAAATATTCATAGAATTTTACAAAAAATGAATTAAAAATCAAAACTGGACATACAGTTATGCAATATAGACTAGTCATTTAATGCAATTCCAGGGGTTGTCAATGGCACTAAATCTGTAACAGGAAAGTAGAAAATGTATGGCTGGACCGGGAATTGAACAAGGGACCTCCGCATCAGAAGCCCCCCCCCCCCATCTCTTATTTTTAGTAAGTTTTTGAATGAATGGGGAGGAAGAAAATGGGCCATTGTTTTATATTTACAATTGATTGAATAGACAGCAATTTATATAAATTGAAAAAAAAACCTAAGCTAGATATAGACACTTGTGGTCATCTTCATAGAAGTCTGTTTTTGCATGTAGAGACCCCCCCCCCCCAAAAAAAATGTTACCAGCAGGCCTACCATGCAGGTGCATAGTGTTAACCCATGGTAAATCTTAAACAATCCATTGATGCTTATTGATGTATGGCCAGTCTCTTAAAGTCACATAAAGTATATAACAATCCATTGATGCTTATTGGTGTATGGTCAGTCTCTTAAGGTCACATAAAGTATAATCAACTTGCATTAAACAAATTAATGGTGACCTGTGTCTGACATGCGAAGTCTCCTTTTTTAATTTAAAAAAGCAATTGTTTCTTTTTTCTAAATGTGTGTGTGTTGGGGAAAGGGGGGTTACACCTCTGGAGCCTGTGATGCTTGAATATAATTCTTGTATCTGATCATATAAATTACAAGTTATTTGCTCTGCCTCAAAAATTAATTTTGGTGCTAGAGGAAATTGAACAAGATCTCAAATAGATACTTGATAACATGCAGGTACCAGGATCTTCTAGATCTTACACCCAAAGATTCTACAATTTACTACACATAAGGTTACGTATCTGCTTAAACATCTTTCTTTAGATTGCATTGCATTCAAAAACTTACCAAATCATCTTTGCATGGAATCCGTCCGTCAGTCTAAAGTCTGCCAAATCTCGGGAAATATTCCCGCGAACTTCACTCGTCGTGTGACGCAACGATACTTTTTTTTAAATATTCAGGTGTTTTTTTTTACATTGTGCAAAACTACAAGCCAATAAGTAAAACTTTATTTAATTTTGAATTACAAATAATTTTTATTTTTATGTTTTCGAAGCGATGACCCCTGAAATTAAAAATATTAGAGCTGATTTGCTATCCTTTACAGTGGTTCTTTTAAGAGATAATAATGGACCGAGGTATACTGTATATAATACTGTTAGGCTTTGCTAGTTGAAAGTAATAATATACCGTAGTAGACCGCACA
>PRKT01001446.1:2794-14195 GCA_003671525.1 Saccostrea glomerata
GGCGGAAAAATAATAAAAAATAAAAAAAAAAACAGAAGAAAATCAATAGGTCTTTCCACAGAAAGGTGGAAAGACCTAACTAGGAGACTTATTGTTCAAAGAACAATAAGAGGTCTTTTCACCTTTTGAATTTCAATTTCATTTATAATTTAACTCTTAAAGATTAAATTTCATAAAAAAGAAACCAGGAATGGCTTAAAAGAAGAAAAAAAATAAAAATTTAAAATTTTTCAGGTGACCTTGACCTTTGACCTTCAAATCATATTCAAGGTCAAAGGTCAAGGGTCACATTGTTATTAACCTCATGTCTCTATGACTTATAGTTTTAAAGTTATAAGGTTTTAAAAGTAAGCACAAAAGCATTAAAGGGCAGTAACTCATTCAAGGAGTCACCAGATCCTATTGCGCTTGAACATAAAAGTTTTGCCTAAAGTCCCATCAGACATTAGAGAAGTTTTCATGTCTTTTCGGTTTACGGTTTTGGAGCAATAGCAAATAAAATGTTTTTTGCACAAGGGGCAATAACTTTCAATAGGGTCAATCTTAAGGGACAAGAATAAAATGTTTGAAACAGTTTTAAGAGTACATATTAATGATGCATAGACATTAAGCATATGTTGAAAGACAAAAGAGATATAAAAAGAACTAAATTTCTCAGTTTTGGAATGACCTTGACCTTTGACCTTTACATGAATTTTAAGCTCAAAGGTCAATGAATCTTATGCAGTTGGGTGCATGTCTCTACACCTTCTCGTTTTGAAATTTTTTAATTATTTGTAAAATTCAAAAAGTTTCAAGGGCAATAACTCATCGAAGGGGTCACCGAAGACTTTCACAATGAATAGATTTCAGAGATCTCTCAATTAGTCGAAGACTTTAGTGAAGGTTTCATATTTCTACGGTTTACGGTTTTGAAGTAGTAGCGATAACAAGGTTTTTCGCACAAAGGGCGATAACTTTTAATGGGGTCAATCTTGCGGAATACGAATTTTACCTTTTAAATAGTTTTAAGAGAACATATTAATGATGCTAAGACAGTTTGTATATGCTAAGCGACAAAAAAGATATAAAAAGAGCTTAATTTCTCAATTTTGGAATGACCTTGACCTTTGACCTTTGCAATAATTTCATGACAAAATGTCAATGAATCTTATGCAGTTGATCCCATGTCTCTACAACTTGTCGTTTTGAAAATTTTAAATTATTTGTAAAATTCAAAAAGTTTCAGGGGCAATAATTCATTGAAGGGGTCACCGAAGACTTTCGCAATGAATAGATTCCAGAATGCTCTCAATTAGTTGAAGACTTTAGTGAAGGTTTCATATTTCTACGGTTTACGGTTTCGAAGGAGTAGCGATAACAAGGTTTTACATAAAAGGGGCAAGAACTCCGTAAGGGGTCATAGGTCATATACGTTGGGTTGTTTTTCGAAATAACTTTTAATATCCAATATCATGAACTAAAAAGTTTTTCGATAAGTCTTTCGGATCAAAAGTCCATAGCGGAAAAATAATAATAATAATAATAATAAACAGAAGCATTTCAAGAGGTCTTTCCACAGAAAGGTGGAAAGACCTAATAATAATAATAATAAACAGAAGAAAATCAATAAGTCTTTCCACAGAAAGGTGGAAAAACCTAATAATAAACAGAAGCATTTCAATAGGTCTTTCCACAGAAAGGTGGAAAGACCTAATAAACAGAAGCATTTCAAGAGGTCTTTCCACAGAAAGGTGGAAAGACCTAAAAACACAAGAAAACCAAAAAAAACAAAAATTAAAAAAAAAAAAAAATCATGAAGTGTTCCAGCAGGATTCGATCCCTGGACCCTCTGATTAGCAGGCGAGCGCTCTAACCACTACGCCACGGATTCCGTTGAAATTGTCTTGTATTATAGTCGAGTTAAAGTTACCGAAATTTCCTTGATTCATTGACTAGTCAAAGAGATCCAATTAATAAACTTCTGACAAGCTCCTGGGTGTATATGTGAGTTGGAATGAGATTGTTTTCGAGTTAATATGTAAGGGATATTGTCTGATTACAATTATGATATTGCTATTAACGGGGATACATGCATTTGAGGTTGCGTAGCAATTTATGTATTTGAAAAAGGCCGCGTTCGTTTTGACAGATATGGTAAACTCATAGGTATGATTTAATAATCATTTCTATTTGAATTGAATTCATAGTTACCAGCATAAATTAAACTTGAAACATGCATCTCGGGAAAAAAAACGGTGTCATTGAGAGCGTGGAAATTTATTTGACAGGAAAAATCGCTATTTTCGAGATTCATCCCAACAATATTCAATCTAAATAAAATTGAAATAAATTCCACATACTAAAGAAAGCAAGAATATTTGGTATCGAAATATCGTATTAGAGCAGGGGAATCGAGTGATATTAACAACAATCGAAGAAATGACCAATACAAGCTTTAATGAATTTTTAAACTCAGCAACAATTAAATTTCATATAGAAAAAAATGTAGATTTCGCCGATATTCACTAGAATTTAATTGTACTTAAGAGACTCACCGTAAAACTCTCAGGGCACTTTCTTTGAGGTGTCTTCTACATGCTAAACTGAATTTTATCTTGATCTGTGATGTCCTTTGAGTTGTAGAAAATTTTTCTATGCCGCTTAAGAAGTTTTAAGTTCTTTGTAAACATCATAAACTGCCAGGGGCAATAACTACTTAAAATGTGTACGAATTCTTTCGCATCAATAGAATGAGAAGTGTACTTAATTAGTCGCAGACATTGTTGAAGGTTTTATACCTCTACGGTTTACGGTTTCCGAGGAGTAGCAATAACAAGGGTTTACAATGAAAGGGGCACTAACTTTTAGAGGGTTCAATCTTAAGGGACAAGCATGGAATCTCTGAAATGGTTTTAAGAGTACATACTAAAAAATGCAAAGAAGTTTAGAATTTGGTTAAGAACAAAAGAGCTATAAAAAATGCTTAATTTTACATAGTTTGAATGACCTTGACCTTTGACCTTGACCTAGATTTTAAGGTCAAAGGTCAAGAAATCTTTTGCAGTTGGCCCCATGTCTCTACGCCTTGTCGTTTTAGAAAAGTTCTTGATATTCGTAAACATCGCAAACATTCAGGGGCAATAATTCATTATAGGAGTTTACGAATCCTTTCGCAATGTTTGATTGAAGAGTCTACTAAATCAGTCGTAGACATTAATAAAGGTTTGGAATCTCTGCGGTTTACGGTTTCGGAGGAGTAGCGATAACAAGCTTTTATTGCGAAAGGGGTCGTAACTCTCAAAGTTGTCAAAGTTCATATACGCAGGGTCAACTGCGAAAATCTTTTACCAGGTACATTCATATCGACTCGAAGTCTTTTCGATAAATCTTGAAACAAAAAATCACACGGCGGAAAAATAATAAAGAAAAAGGAAAAGGAAAAAAAGAAACAGAAGAATATCAATAGGTCTTTCCAGAGAAAGCTGGAAAGACCTAATAATCGCAACTCTGAAAAGTACAAATCAAGCCAGCCAAACAAAAGGCCTTGTCCAGATTCAACAGGGGACATCTCATTAGACAATGTGGGTGAATCAGGTGTCTCCAGGTGCGTCTTAAAAATCCAGTGTAATATTACAAGACACCAAACGCACTGGAGACGACAAAAAGGTGAAACAAGTGGTAGAAATTATCCTTAAACATGAGTCAATAATATCTAGAATCTTAGGTTGTGTGCAAGCTAAATTGATTGCCATGGAAAATGAAATCACAGAACTAAAAACAAGAATGGATGACATAGAGCGATATTCACGTAGCAATTGCCTCAAATTCACTAGCATTCCGGAGGGAAACAATCAGAATACTGATAAATGTGTCCTCGACGTCATAAACAAAAAAATTTTCCAGGGAAATGATTTCCATTATGACCATACAATGATTGATATATCTCATAGAGTTGGTCCTTACAACGAAGAACGCCCAGGAGATAATATTGTGCGTTTTGTTAGCTATCGTGACCGTGATCTTGTCTATAGAAAAAAACTTAAAACCGTTTAACAATAATCTGAGCAATGTGGGTAAAATATTTATCAATGAAGCGCTCACAAGTTCCCGATCCCGAGTTAGTACCTGGGCAATCGACGGCTGGATTAAGGAGTATGAAATCTCGAAATTCTTAATCAATTATCAATCTCTGATACCTCTAGACCACCAGGGTCAGAGGGTTTATCTAGAAACACGGTTCTCAATTTATAAACCATTAACAAAACTTTTCAACATGTCACTCAGTAAGAAATGTCTACCTTATATAATGAAACAAGGACATGTTTCCCCAGTCTTTAAAAATAAAGGAAGTCCCGACAATACTAATAATTATTAGCCCATTTTTCTAACAAGTTTTGTCTGTAAACTTATGGGGAAAATACTTTTCATGTATATGTACAATTATATAAAAGACCTATATTGCAACCTCCAAAGCATAGCTGCATTTGCAGTACAAAATCTCCATTAATACTTGTACTAATGCAAACCAGGTAAGGAAAGCAGAAGTCTGATTTTTTTCTCCTTGTTATTAGCTCACAAATTATTCAAAAGAATTGACGAACCTACAATCTGTAAACACTACTTTATTCATGAATTACATGTATGCAACCCATATTAAACGGTGTAATGATAACAAACCTCTGAATGAACTGTCATACTTAGTATTCAAAGCTTTACATAATGGAATGTAAAATCAACAGACAATAAATAATAAAAAAACAAAATTTAATTTAAAATTAAATTTTAAATTTTAACTTTAAAATTAAAATTTAATTTATAAAAAAAATTATATAGTTATTATTTTTTTAAACCCTGACCTCTACCATGGATTTCACCTTTTTCAACTATTCTTGAGAGGAGCTGTTTCGAAAATAAGGTATGATGCCTGTTATTGAACTTTTACGAGAAGCACTAACTTCAATTCAACAGCTGATGGTTTACATTTAAGCCTTCATTGTACAGAGGTAAAGAATTGTTATGTATCAAGAAACCTTTGTGATGGTCATGGGAATTGTGTTATGGGTACTTACATGTAAATACTCAGAGTTTAGAGTAGAATGGTTGTCGTTTTCTTCAAGGACAACTTATATGTGCATTGAAATAATCTATTATTTTTGTTGAATTAAATTTTGAGTTGTATTCACATTATAGAAGAGATTTCCGTACATTGTCTTAGAGTAAAAGTAAGCCGTCAACTGTAAAAGTCAGCGCTTCTCGGAAAAGTCAGGTAGTAGAAAAAGAAAGAAAAACCACAGATTCCATTCAAAATATTGCTAGAGAAACACCAAAAATCTATTTTGTATATTGTCAATAGGTCTTACGGATGCATAGTGCACCTGTATCTTGCAACATTGGAGTGACCCAGTTATATCTCTTAAAGCGGGCATCGGTAGTCCAGTGGTTAATGTGCCGGATTCCAAACCGAAAGGTTGCGAGTTCGAATCCTGGCCGCGACAATGTCGACGTTGTGTCCTTGGAAAAGGCACTTTACACGAATTTTCTCACTCCACTCAAGTGTAAAACGAGTACCTGGCTAAAGACAGTGAAAGATATAGTCAGAATGTTAGTGTTCTAGCGCTGATAACGACAGCTTGCACTGAGAAAGATTCTGGATTGTTAAGGTCTGCTGGGGGTAATTATGCATTGTAAAACGCTTCAAGTAGCATTTATGCAAGAAAGGTGCTTTATAAATACGATCATTATCATTATTATACATAACTATAAAAGGGATTTATGTTTAATTTTTAATATGCCTTATTTCAATCAATGTACATTTAATATACACATCTTTAAAAGGGATTATATGTTCCTCATGCAATGCATTTATTTTTGATAAATATGATATACACAGTCAGTGTGTTTTCTTTTTCATCATCATGAGAGCTTCTTTGACATCTCTGCCATTAGTCATTGGCCGATACCACGGATTGTACCAGTTTGCCGGGGACCACTGACCATTAAGGAAGGCGGAGTGACACCAGTTAAACCACCAGCCTCCTCATCTGTTTTTGTAAGCAGCACAGTTATTATTGGACCTGCCGTTATTTCTGTCGTTTATCTGTCCGGGGTACTAAAGCTCATCCCAGACAGGTCATAGTCAGATGTACCACGTGTCGAGCATAAGGTAACCTGTAAAACATAAAAGAAAAAATATGACACGAACACTTTTTTTAATCACATGATTATCATTTACTTTAAATTTTAAACACCGGGGAGGCAAATATAGTACTAGTATTCAATATCAAAAAAAAATCTTATCTTGTGATGAATTGCATTGATAACAATTATAATTTAATTCAATTACTGAGTATTTATAATTATTATTGACTCCATTCCGCTAAACAGAGCTGCCCATTTACTTAATTATCACCCTATCTTACTAGGCCTTGTTAACAATAATCCCCTTTATACTGATGACAATGTAATTTTTTTTTTTTGGGGGGGGGGTGCTTTAAATATAAGTTTACTGATTAAAATATAAATTTTAAAAAAAAAGACTTAAAATAAGTAAGTTTTCAGCATAACATAATTTTTTTTTTAATTTTAAACGTGACCATTCATATTTCACTGACCGTTTTTTTCTTACCTCACTTGCGGAATATTTATATTTACGTATTATTCACTATACGTATGTCCCAACAAGTCCTCTTTCTAAAGTTACAGATATAGACCCATAAACTTACCAACAAATAAGCTTGCTTGTTAAGTATTCTTTGCCTATACTTAACTTTAGGAATGCTTTTTATTTCTATCAATGATGCAAGTGATGAGTGAAGATCATGTCATGTGATATAAGAAATTCTGACTTGACAGCATGATAAGTCGATGGTTTGAGAGAAGAGAAGTAAATAGAAATCCTTGGCAGATGTCACTTATTTAAAAAAAACATTCAAAGTTCTATGCTTGTCCATCTTTTGATGGTTTTTTATATGCAAGCTATTAAATAACAAGAGTGGTTTTAATAGGTGAACCTGTAAAGACTTGAAAATGTAAAATAATTCTTGTAATTTCTTAAACAATGTTTTCTCGGTGACAAAAAATGTGTTTGATTAAGTTTTTGAAAAGGACAAAATGAGAACTCCATTGTATAATTTAAAAAAAATGATACTGGTTGCAAAACATTTTTTTTTAATGTGTTTCTTTTATACGCAAGTGAGTTAAGGCTAAATATGGATATTTTTATGCAAATAAGCTAATGAAAATTCATAATTTGTATATTTTATATACAGAGAAGGTTTAAATTGATTTTCTGAAACATACTCAGTACCCACAGTTTATTAATACAAGTGCACATTATGACGTCATATTATGACGTCATTGTTGTCTCCCATTCAATATATTAAATCATATAAACAAAATCACGTCGGCGCAAGGGCCTATCTTATCTAATTTAAAATAAACAATGTAAAATATTAAGGTGAATATTCTTAAAATTAATAAAATTGCTGCACAAATCCTATGCACTTTCTCAATTGATAAAAAAAATTAGGAAACTTACCCTGGACAGTGAATTTTTACCCTGATAAAACTTAAAACTGCACGAATAGTAAGTAACCAATTGCACTGCCGACATTTGTGCAGCAATATCTTATATCCTTGGAATAGCCTGCGTCTTTTGATACCTTTTTTCTGTAAAACAAAGTAAGGTATGCCCTTGCGCCGAAGCAATTTTGTTGATGTTTCTTATAAACTTGTGTAGTACAGGTCGATGACGTCATAATATGACGTCATAATGTGTACTGGCTATCGCATGTCGTGGGTACCAAGAATGTATTAGAAAACAAGTCTTAGCATTTTCTGTTCGGTAGGTAGAGCAATTATGGAATTTAATTAGATATTTTTGTATAGAAATTTCCATATGTAGCCTTAACGTAGAACCTACGTCGTAACCAGTGAAAGTGTTTAGCCTGTGCTAGATCCATTATGACGTCATAATTAATCCAATGTCATTTCCCGTACTTTTCAGCTTCATTACAGAAATGGTAGAAAAAACTGTTCTATCAATTTAAATTCATGCCAAAATAATCTTCTTAATATTCGATTTATATGTATTTTATGTTATAATGCTTAATGACAATATATTTCTTGAATTAGAGAAACCTGCAGGAACCTTTCATTTAATAGATCTTGACCTTAATTTAGTTGACAAATACAAGACTAAATTGTGTGATGAAATTGCCATGTATGCAACACACTGTAAATGTAAATGATATAACTATTTTGAAGGAATGCAAAAATCTTTTTAAAAAATCTTCAGTTGCCAACTACCGGTAAATAGTGTAATATCTTGATGAAATGTGTCAAAGATGTACATGTTGTAGATTGTGTGTACATTTTGTGATATCTATCATGTAATGATGTGCATTCCTTTTCATAATTATTTGTTACTTATTCATATTCTTGGAGTTTTATTAAAATTTCTCTATTAAATATGATCTTTTAAATTAAAAGTATAATTTTTTATAAACATTTTAAAGCTGGAAGTAGCCCCGAACAGTCACTTAATAATAAAATCTGTGTAAGTGCAAAAAGGTCAAGAATATTAGCATCGGTAAATGACCTATCTCTCATTCGTTAGAGGGGACAGGTATATATTTTAATCACTTTTTTGTAATTATTTGGGTATGTTCTTTATTATATTAAAGATTGAAAAACATTGTGACAAAGACTTCTGATATATATTTACAAATGTAGGGTGGAAAATTGACTGAAAATAATTAGAGTTCATTTGCCTATAGTTTTGAAAATGTGGACTTATCTTTTATGTCAATTGAATAAAAAAGAATTTATTCTCGGGAAATATTGTTAAATACTGTTGAATTAATAAACAATAAAAAAACGATGTTTAAAAAAGCAATTCTGGGATTTTGTCGTCTTCTTTGCTTGACAAGTACCCCTAAAATGACTGAAATTGTGAAGTCGCAATATATATTTATCATTCCATGTTTAACTGGCTGCACTGCATTTAATAACAAGGAAACATGTCATGTACTTTTAGCTGATTGATAAGCAAGTGCTAATTTATCATTATGAAAAGTTAGAAAATCTTGTGACAAAGACTTCTCCGACATAGGTTCTACCTTAAGGATATGTGAACCTGACGTTTTTGAATCCACCGCGCAACTCGAACTGCGGAAGATGGGAACGGTCAATGTCGTGATAAAAGAACATATAATTTTGCTTAAACACAAGTTTAAAGGATTTAACAGTGATTAAATAGTAAAACATGCCAAACTAAATCAACATTGCATGAATTTTATTTATTTTGGCTGTTTGACTGTTCCAAACCCGATAATTTACGACATTACTACCTAGCCGATTTGCGACGCCATGTTTTGAAGAGAAAAACGCAACGATGCATTTGCAAGGAAAAAAGCAGTTTATACGCCGAAAATAGATTATTCTGTTATATTTAGACGAAAATTTACATATTGGTGCCGTTCGGTTTCATGTAACAACTGCACAAGCGATGTCACACTCACCCCGAATGCAGTTCCACGATGTACTTCATTGTTTTTCACGTAAGTAAAAGTAGGCCTAAACTAACAGCAGAATAAACATGCACCAAACACATGGATAACCGGAGTTGACCTGACACCTTATACATTTATTTATTATTAGGTTGTAATTTATAGCTATATAGCATCATCAAAATTCAATTTACCCTCTGTTTCAAGCCGGGATCAACAATGAATCGAATATTAGCCTACAGAAAATTTGCACATTTTTCACAGATATATCAAATAAAAATACACGGTTTTGAAATAGTCTGAAATGTAATTTTCATAAGTTATTTATTGGATTTACTTTTTGTTTACCAGTGTCAAATATTACCAAATTAGACAAATACTGAAATAGCAATTCGCTGGCCAAGTAACCAAATTACATTATAGACAAATCAGTTTGACATACATAATTATATATACATGTATTTTCACCATCTCTTTGGGTTTTCGATGAAATCCTGACTTACGATAGCTTGGAGTCTGTCAAGTTATTAAAGGAGGTAGATTATTTATACCTAGTCAATTGTAAATCAATACAAGGTTGATGTAAAGTTCTTTTGGAACACTTTGAACAACTCAAATCAACAAGGTTAATATTTTTAGTGTTTGCCGTTGGCAAGGTCAAAGTTATACATGTAAGTAGCATAAATAATGAGAGAAAAATTTTCTTCTTTACTGAAAACCTATAACACGTACTGATCAGTTCATCATTTTAGCACGAACACAACATTACAAAACTAACACAACATGATGTCATAATATGTACAATATAAGCATGATGAAGCATGTAGCAGAGAAAAACATTTATATTCTATATAAACCACAGATAATACATAAATTTTTCATTGGTGGGGTAAATTCGTTGCATAGTATTTTAGTGACAGAGTGCGGGACGATACTTAGTCAGTAGACTCGGCTCCGCCTCGCCAGGTATAAAGTTTACTATGCAGGTATTATCGTGTACCCTGTCACTAAAACACTATCTAATTTATAGTCTGTGCAGTGCAAAATTTGTCTTTTTTTTAAATGATGTACTATTTTAGTCTATTTATGATATGACATTTATGTGTAAAATGTTGACCAATTTATTCCTTCAAAATTGAATAATTTTGTGACATATTTTTTATTTGAACAGGTATAGAGAAGGAAAAGAATCAACATATGTCAGCAGTTAAAATCCACCTACTCAACTCTAGATAGCAACTCTAGATAGCTGTTCCTGTGGATCCAGATGCATGAAAAGATCTCTGTGTGTTGCAAACAATAGAATGGGTAGGAGTGAATGAAAAAAATTGTTTTTTAAGATTAAAAAATGAGGGAGTGATCTTCGACATGCATTTGATTCTGATTGTGTGAAGGGTTGTATTTTTAGTTTCTTGCCTTGATATGGACAGAATATGAAGTGTCAGATTTTTTTTCCAAGATCACAAGAGACAAATTATGACAGATTATTTTGTTTCATTAAAAATATTATATGCGAGGGGGAGGGGAGCTTCATTGTAGAGAACAATGTACATATTTCAGTGTAAATATTCTAGGTCAGATTGATCCCAAAATCTATTCTCAGAATCAAATGGTCCTCCCTTTACATGTAACTTTTAAATATGATAATAGAAAATCCAGTAGTGTAACATTTTGAAATTTCAATAGTCTAGTAGTCAATCCTTATAAATTCATGTATCAGTAACTGCAAAGGCTTCAAATTCATAAACTGATTGACAATAAAGTAACAATTCAAGTTTGAAATACCCCTGGTAGATATTACTTATTTACATGTTTACTATATATATCCATACACACCTTTAAGACATGAAGTTTAAAACTAAAATGAAATTTATTTTCTAGGCTAAGAATGGTATTGTTGTGTCAAAGCC
>PRKT01001446.1:14717-29986 GCA_003671525.1 Saccostrea glomerata
AAAACGCTACTCCTTCTACAGTTTTGGTCTGATTTCAATATAACTTGGCACACAAGTAGACTACACTAAGATACATAGAAAAGTGCATCGATTTTTGATTTGGATGAACGGTGTTGCCATGGTTACTAAAAATAGAATTTTCTGTGAAATTCCTTAAAAATCGCCACTCCTTCTACAGTTTTGGTCTGATTTCAATATAACTTTGCACACAAGTAGACTACACTAAGATACATAGTATAGTCCATCAGTTTTTGATTTCGATGAACCGTGTTGCCATGGTTACTAAAAATAGAATTTTCTGTGAATTTCCTTAAAAACCCTACTCCTTCTACAGTTGTTGTCTGATTTTAGTATTACTTGGCAGACAAGTAGACTACATAAAGGTACATAGAATAGTGCATCGGTTTTTGATTTCGATGAACGGTGTTGCCATGGTTACTAAAAATAGAATTTTCTGTGAAATTCCTTAAAAAACGCTACTCCTTCTACAGTTTCGGTCTGATTTCTATATAACTTGGCACACAAGTAAACTACACTAAGATACATAGAACAGTGCATCGGTTTTTGATTTCGATGAACGGTATTGCTTTGATTACTCAAAATAGAATTTTCTGTGAAATTCCTTTTAAATGCTACTCCTTCTACAGTTTTGGTCTGATTTCAATATAACTTGGCACACAAGTAGACTACACTAAGACACATAGAATAGTGCATCGGTTTTTGATTTCGATGAAGGGTATTGCTGTGGTTACTCAAATAGAATTTTCTGTGGAATTCTTTAAAAACACTACTCCTTCTACAGTTTTTGTCTGATTTCAAAATAAGTTGGCACACAAGTAGACTACACAAAGATACATAAAATAGTGCAATGGTTTTTGATAAGTACAAACCAGTAGAGCTACAGTCTCGACAGAGACTTCTGGTTTGTATTTTATTTTTAAATGGTGTCCAATATCTCAATATGTTGTACATTATAATATTAATTACATTGGCAATTAGATCTGTGCCAAAATATGTCATTATAATGTTAGTTTTATTGTGTGGCCTTTTTCTAACCATGTAAACCTTAGTGCATATAGACTATAAAATTTTTTTATTATTTCATTTTTTAATTTTTTTCTTAAACATTTAAACATGTTACAGCAAAATTCTATTAGTGCAAACATGGAAATAGCAAATCCATGGATATAGCGAACTTTATTTTAGATCCCCAGCTATATAAATTTAATGAATTTGTTACATGGATATAGCGAATTATGGTTATAGCGAAGTAATTTTATAGGTCTTAGTGATTTTATTAAAACCGAGTTTTACTATATATATTTAAAATTATACTGAATAATTTCTTTATTGATTTTTATCAATCATCACATACAGATGTGCTTTAAAAGTCAGATTTTGGAAAAAGATCGGTGGAAATTCAGATTATTTTATCTTTTTTTTTTTTCCAATTCATGTACAAATCTATTTTATACCTCATTCACAAAGATAAACATCACTTCTTTAAACTGGTATTGAAAAAAAAAATTCTAATTAGATCAAGTTATGAGATTTTTACAGTGAAGTTTGAGAAAAAAAGATAACTTTTAAGAGGCCAGAGGAAATTCAGACTGTAATAATGTGCATACCAGATACTTTATCTATGAAAAAGAATAAGTATGTATGACTTTTAATTTTATTTTAACACATTATTTACTCAGAATTAAACTGAAAAATTTTTGATTGATATTTTAGCAATTATTGTCGATAAATGTGCTTTACGGTCAGTTTTTGAGAGAAGGCCAGAGGAAATTCAGATTATCATATCTTTTTATCCAATTCATGTACATACCAATTTTTTCCCTCGTACACAAAGCTAAACACCACTTCTTTAAAATGGAATTGAAAAACAAAACTTCAAATTATATTAAGTGTGATCTTATACGATTTTTACAGTGAAGGTTGAGAAAAAATAGTAAATTTTTAAGAGGCCAGAGGAAATTCGGACTGTAATTATGTGTATACCAGATACTTTATATATGAAAAAGAATTAGCATGTACGACTTTTAATTATATTTTAACACATTATTTATTTAAAATTAAACTGAATAATTTTTTGATTGATATTTTAGCAATTATTGCTGATAAATGTGCTTTACGGTTAGTTTTTGAGAAAAGGCCAGAGGAAATTCAGATTATCATATCTTTTTATCCAATTCATGTACATGCCAATTTTTTCCCTGTTTCATATAGCTAAACATTACTTCTTTAAAATGAAATTAAAAAATAAAATTTCCAATTATATTAAGTGTGATTTTATAACATTTTTAAAAGTCAAGGTTTAGAAAAAATAGGCAATTTTTTTGAGGCCAGAGGAAATTCGGACTGTAATAATTGGCTTTTTAGCTATTACTTTTATTGGAAAAAATATGAATAGTATGTTTATGCACCTATCTTTCATATTATAGCAAATAAATTAATTTGAACTGCAATTTATAAGTTTTTTTAGTCTTTCTTTAATTTTAGTGTAATTTTATAAATCGTTTTAAACTTTGAAAACATGGTCATCTTCAGGGACTGTTGCCATGGAAACGAACTCATGTACATATATCAAAATTGTTGTTTTTCAATCAAGGAACTTGTCCTCTATCTGTTGATACCCATTTTATAATTTTCCAATTACTTTTTTGTCAGGTTCACATATCCTTAACTCACATGCGTAGAACGTGTCACTAAGATTGAATTACTCGAGAACAGACTTTCAGATTTTGTTCCTGTTTACTCAGGACAGATATGACAACCAAGATGTAAAAAAAAAATCAAACACCATAAAAATATCAACACTTGTGACATTTCTGTTGATTTTGTTGTTTACAATTTCATGTGTCAGATTCTAAAGAACTTTTGGACAATTTGAAATCACAAGACTTTACAAAAATCAACAGCATAAAAACTTACGACTTTTCAACTTTATACACAACAATTCCGCACGACAAATTAAAATCCAGGCTTTTTGATATCATTGACAGCTGCTTCTTCAACAAAAATGGAACTCGTAAGTTTACTTACCTCGTCATTGGTCATTTGAAAAATTATTTTGTTAAAACAGATTCTGATTGTACACATAAGTACTCTGAAGTTGACATCAAGAAGATGCTTGAGTTTCTGATTGACAATATCTATGTGGTTTTTGGAGACCAGGTATTCCAACAATCTATTGGAATTCCCATGGGTACAAATTGCGCTCCGTTATTAGCAGACTTATTTTTATATTCATATGAAGCAGAATTTATGCAAAATCTTTTGCGTGAAAAGAAGAAAACACTTGCTGTGGCCTTCAACTCGACATTTAGATATATCGACGACGTATTGTCAATTAATAATGATAATTTCCATTCCTACGTCGACACGATATATCCTGGTGAGCTTGAGATAAAAGATACCACAGAGTCCGACACTTCTGCTTCATACTTGGATATTTTACTTGAAAAAGACACTAATGGTAATCTAACAACCAAGCTATATGATAAACGTGATGACTTTAACTTTTCTATCGTCAACTTCCCTTACTTATGCAGCAATATACCTTCATCACCTGCATACGGAGTATTTATATCTCAGTTGATTCGATACGCAAGAGCATGCTCTACGTATGAACAATTTCTTAAACGAGGTAAATTATTGACAAGCAAGTTGATGAAACAAGAATATCAACAGTCTCGTTTAAAGTCATCATTTCGTAAATTCTATGGTCGATACAATGACCTTGTCAGCAAATACAATTTATCATTGAATGAAATGCTGACTGACGTTTTTCATACCAATTGTTAGTCCATTATTTATACACTGAATTGACTGCGGATTTTTTTCCGTTATTTCATGATTATGACAATGAGCACACGGCGGGTGTGACCGGTCAGCAGGGGATGCTCACTCCTCCATGGCACCTGATCCCACCTCTGATGTTTCGGAGGTCCGTGTTTGCTCTGCTCTTATTTTGTAAATTTGTTTAATGGACGTTGAGATTGAATACTGTTCGTTATTTCCGTATCCTTTTGTAGGACAATATATCAATTATAAATGCAGCATTTTAATTTTGATATGTGCTTACAATTTAAACAGATTTCTGTACTGATATGAGCTTGACCCAGAAAGAACAGAAATTTCAGGGTCAATACTTAAGTCCAAAATTCGAAAACTTCTAAAATTGTGTCTTTTATTTGACAGTGACCTCCAATAAAATGAATCAAATGAGGTCAAACTTTTAGAAAGTTATCTGATGTTTATTCTGTTTAGTGTCATTACCCTACATTCGACTTTAAAATGGAATTGGATGGATAAATGTGTATGTGATGAGCAAAACACAAGAAATACTGCCTAAAAATTGAAAAGTATTTCGTTGTTTACCAACCTCTTTAAAGTCGTTGTTTGCAAAATTAAAAAAAAAAATTAATGTGATTAAAGTTGTAAAGGATAATGTAGATCACTTAAAAAAATATTTAAGATTAAAATGTGTCAAAATATGGAATAAAATCCTGAACTTTTTTTACCTTTGACCTCAACCTTCACCAGCAAGGTCAGTCGTGAGGTATCTTTGTAGTTATGAAATATGATTGCCAGAAAACTCCCAAAATGGTGTGTATACTGTAATGCCTAGATTACTGTTTGATAGATTGATTGATTGTTTTTGTTTAACGTCCCTCTGAGAATTTTTCACTCATATGGAGAGGTCACTGTGTGCCGGTGAAGATCTTCAAATTTAGACCTATACTCGGCACTCAGGGCCATTGAGCAGTGAGGGTTCTTTATCGTGCCAGCTCCTACGGTGTCACGGGCCGTACATTTTTAAGGTCATATCCGAATGACCCGTGACTTTTACCTCTAGTGCCGAGTGCTAGGCGAAGGAACAGTCACTACCTTTGTTTACGTCTTAGGTATGATGCAGCGCCTCGAACGAGAATCGAACCCGGGCCTCCCGATCACGAAGCGACCGCTCTACCACTAGGCTACCGTGACTGGTGATTACTGTTTGAATAAATAGGCAATAAACGAATTCATTAGGATGTGTCAAAAGTTAAGCAAAAACACTTAAAATATACCGGTAGAGAATGGGTTAATACACAATGAAATTCGTCCTCTATCTCACCTGACATACATATTTAACATTTTCTATCTTTTCTATCTATATTTCTATACCTTTCTTCTCAAAAATTTAAAAAAGACAATACAAAATGATTTTTTTGGAATCTTTATTTGTGGATTAACTTGCAATCTTGAATTCAGATCGATTTTAGGAAAACTGAACATACCAAACAAACAAGACGATAAAAAATTAAAATTATGAGTTCAAAATTTTATTTTATTTAAAGAAAGGGTTAATATTCAGGGTATTTTTTTAAAAACAATTAAAAAAATAATGATTTATGTTTAGATACCAAACAGTATTCAAGATCAAAACACACAAAATAGGATCAGAGCAGACAAGGGCATCTAAAACATTAGAGATGGAATATAGTTCCATGAATGAGTGAGCATCTCCCTGCTGACATGACATAAGTCCTATGCTTGTATTTCTTGCAATGATTGAAAAAAAAAAAGAAAAAATCAGTTGACAATGCAGCACTGTTAAGGCTACACGTGGAATTAATATTGCAATGAGGTAATAATTAGGTGTCATGACAGCTGTTCCGTCCTGATTTATCCAAATAAGGAAATAGATTGATTGATTGTATAATTGTTTAACGTCCCTCTCGAGAATTTTTCAGTCATATATAGACGTGGTTATAAATTGAAAAGAAAATCCAGAAATCTACGAAAACCTTCGAGAAAATTATGCTTTAAACGCAGAAATTGATTCATTTGAAATTAATATTTCTGCAGGTATTTGAGATTACAAAGAGCAGTATACAACATTTAAAATGTTGCTGATATTAAGAAGACATTAAAAACCATATATTCAATTTATTCATATGAGTATGAAAATCAATAGATAAAACAAGGCAACTTGTGGTATCATGATTCCTCATTTTAGCGGAACGATTTTGCGATGGAAGTAATTAACGTCTGTTGAATGGGGCAATTATGCTATGAAAATAATGTAAGATCTAACGTTTCAGAAATTTAAGATTGCATTGTACCTTTGGCATAAAATGTTTGAATCATTCGATTATTACTTTTGTAAATAATGTTATATGACCGAGAAATCTTGCGAGATTTAGAACTGTCTCAATTTTTGTGTAGAAGAGGGTGTACGATAGAAGTTAGATGGCTGAGTGGTACTAGCGACATTACAAATTATAAAACCTCCATCATCACAGGACTATGTTTTAATATAACACAAGGGATAAATAATGTACATCACTGAAAACACCAGAGAAATTTGTTCATTGTATCCCTATCAATACTATCTGTATTATACCGAATACACGTTATAGAAATTCCATAACACAGACGTAGTAAGAATCTTTTTTATCTTATAACCATTCCTTATTCTGGCTTTTTATATATACATCATGAACATAATAAAACATATTGAGCTTTTATCACTATTCTCTATATCACCAGAATCTCCTGGATGTCTATAAATTAATTATTTTGAAAACAAAGAATTGTTTGAATAGGTGAGAAAACTTTAATCCACTTTACATCTTAAAGACACCATATCAAAATGAAATTTCAAAAGCTGATACATTGTACATAACTTCTACTACTACTAGTCTCTCTTTCTCTCCTTTTAAAAGTAAGACAATCTTCCTTTGAGTGTTCTTTTATTAAAGATTCTATAATATAGAACTCCTTAAAGAGATAGTGTGGTGATGTTTGCTTTACCGGTAACTGAAATTCGTTGTGTGTAATCTATGTAATTGAATAGTATAGACGTAGAAAATTTTCATCCTGTAAAACAGATTAAATTGGTTTATTTGACATGTCAGTTTCAACGACTGTAACTGAACTAAACAATTTTCTAGCATAAATATTAATTTTGTCTTCCGAACCAAAAATGTACAGTTTTTTTTTTGTTCCTTTCTCCATTGATGAATAAAAAAACATTCCTAAAATCTTGTTTGAAAATTACAAGAATTCTCTGCTTGAGCTATAATTTTTAAGAAGATTTGTAAGAGCAGATCTTGGATTATTTGTCATAGAAAATATGCTCAGTAATTTGCTAAAGAAAGTTAATATATAACTGTGAAAGATGACTGTTGTTGTTGAGTAAACCTCGCCTATATAAGTATTGAAAGTAATGAAGGACCCCTCTTGGTATTTTTCTAAGGTCATGATTAATCGCTTTCATTTTCAAAGAACACACACATTTAACAGCTATTAGTTTGCCCTTTCCGGGGCAAACATTAATTAGGGTTCTAGAAGTGACAATGGATAAGGTAAAAGTTCATCAAAACACAATACAAGCCTAAGTAGGCTTAATATTTATTTGAAGTAATGTAAAATATTGATTTCATTAAACCGTTCGGGATGAAAGTCTTTCACGTCTAATAATCACAAGGTTAAACAGATACGAATTTACTAAAAAAATACGTCAATATTGATAGATTATTTTTATGATCTAATTCAAAATTTTACTTCTAGGAAATATCACTAGAATCTGTCTGCCTACAATTATTTTAGATTTTTTTTCATCATTTCTCTATACAGCCTTTATTTTAGCTGCTTTCACAAAATCACCAGCTTTATTGATTTGAGTTGTCTATCTTTTCTAATGCACAACAGAAATATAATAGACCTTCATTCAAGGTTTCAAAATATTCCACTATTAAAAAATGTTCCATGGGAGGAGGTTTAAATATTTCACCATATCTTTTTGTTTAAAGATATAATGTAAGTAATGTTTTTCTACCGATACTGTCAGGTACAGCTATGAATTAATATTTCTATCACAAAAATTAATTAAATGAAATGCTAGCATTATTGTTTTTATTCCTATATCTTGTCTACAAATTTAATTTTTCCTTTGAAAATTCTTTTTTCTATTTCAAGTAAGGCACATTTAGATTGAAAACTCGTTGCAACAGCAGCAATAACCTCAAGCTGCAAAAACCGTAGCGTTATTGTTTTGTATTTTTTTTTCTATTGCAAAAGATCTTTTAAAGTACATGTAAGTAATGAGCAATTTACGGTATTTTTTTCTGCCCAAGGTAGGTTACATGTATATTTCTCTTCTTTCACGCATTTAACTTTCAACTTTCTTTTATTTCCACTATGTAAATACTTTCTTTAATAGACCTTTATATTTTATCCATTTCTCCACCAAGTTATGGTACGCGTCACTTGACCCCCCCCCCCCCCCAAAAAAAAGAAAAGAAAAATAACTAGTACACTAATTGTTCACAGCACAATTAGAGGTCTTTCAACTTTTTTTTATTTTCTTAAAATTTTAAATTTAATATCTTATTTTTAGAACAAAAAGATTTCAAAAATGGCTTAAAAATTGCACATTTTAAGGTTTAAAGTCAATAAATCTTTTGCAGTTAGTCCAATCTCTCTACAACTACTTGATTTGAAAAAAAAATAATTATTTGTAAAATTCAAAAACTTTCAGGAACAATAACTCATTGAAAGGGTGAACAAATCCTTTTACAATGCAAAAATGAAGTGTTTACTAAATTATTCGTTGACTTTAGTGAAGGTTTCATTTCTCTACGGTTTACAGTTTTGCAGGAGTAGCCATAACAAGCTTTTTCTTTACAAAAATGGGTAATAACTCCGAAAGATGTCAAAGCTCATTTACACGGGGCCAACTGCTAAAATCTTTTATAAAGTGCATTCTTATTTAATAAGAAAATCTTCTCGATATATCCTGAAACAAAAAATCATAATGAAACATAAAGAGAAACAGAAGGAAATCAATAGGTCTTTCCACGGATAGTTGGAAATACCTAAAAATAAAGAAACTAATTTTCATGTATCATAAGATGACAGAAAATAAAGAAATAAAAATATTAGTCTGCATAGACGATGATAAAGGGAAGGCAGTTGGAGACAATTAACAGGTTTATAATTCTTTTTTTCAATTTAGGAAAGAAAGGGTGGTTAGTTTTCAAATACATGTACAGGAAAGCAGAGAAATATACCGTAAACTGCATAGAAAATATTTCCCAGATAATTGCAAAAATAATTCACTGCAGGTATTATTTAGCATTATTTTCTTAAAGACGAAAACAATTATCAAAACGTTCAAGTTTCTGAAGCTAGTTTATAAAATTCAAACTGCTCAAAGTGAGCGTAAACTTTGATTTTCACTGTAGATGTTACTCTATCACGGCATTCCATGTCATGACATCAAAATAATTCGTATATTCCTTTGTTTTAAATTCATTGATTTGGCATTCAAATGAAGCATTTTCCACACACTTTAAAAATAAAATACATGTGAAAGTAAAGAGAAATAATATTTTTTATAACACAATCTACTTAATTAATCAACACACGTGTATAGAGATGATAGACTGATGCAGTTATATACTACTACTCCTTAATTATCTGACTTTTGACAGGAATAATTTAAAATTCTAGGAGTGTTTATAAAACGCTTTCTCTTTTATTTGTATACTTCAAAAATATTACACATCGATGAATACTAAAATGACAATAAATAATATTAAAAAAATCTACTATATAGAAAGATTAATGCTATTATCATGGTTTTAGGTAAGAAGATTTTTTAACAATAAATTCATTACATAATAAAATTAGATTTTAATTTTATCACTTTGTAAAACTACATGGTACAATACATCGATATCACAATTATAACAAGAATAATACCATAATCATTTGATTGAAAAGAACTTGAGTTTGTATCTACATGTACCATCCATAACTTTGCTATACGCATCTTTAAAATGGATTAGATATTCAACATACATTCTGAAATTTTCAATATATACTATATAACACAGTCAGAGAGGTTTTATCATCATAACAGTCTCCGCTATATCTCTACCATTCTCAAGTGGCGGATACCATGGATACTCCCGCTCTGCCGGGGACCAGAGACTGTTAAAATTGGCGATGTAACATACGTTATACCATCAGCCTACTCTGTTACTAACAGCACACATACCACGACATCCCGGACAGATTCAGCCAAGAATACCCGGTGTCTAACATAGAGTCACCTACAGTAATCAAAGATTACATATTACAAGCACATCTATTACATCATTATTATTTTCATAAAACGTAAAGCTAAAGAAAAACACGTGCAATATTCAACCTAAAAGAAGTCAAGAATTGTGTCAACAAGTATTGATTGCTTTTCTTTCTGTAGTCTGTCATTCGATGTTTTATTTTGAATGTATACGAATATGTACTTTCAATAAATTGAAATATCTTATGCCCATTTAAACATAAAACTGGTAAGCTTACAATTAATATTAAGAACGGATATTAAAACAATAATTAATCACATGAACTGATAAACTGATAAAATATTAAAGGTCATTCTGATTTTTTGGGGGTTTTGCACCTCTTTAAGTATACTGTACGGGAAACAATATAATTCCCATATTGTAAACGCATTATTCATGAGAAATTCTTACATTTATGTTATCAACTTCTTTTCCATTTATGCATAATTTACTGATTTAAGACAAATTAAACCAGCAGAATTATAAAATACGTAATACCCCAGGTATACTTTCTTTTAATAAAAATAAATTCTTTTTTATTTTGCGGATTGTTTATATGGATTGCAATGTTAATGTGTACTAGAAGATATGAAAAAAATGAATAATGTACTGTCCCGGAGACAGCAGTATAACCATTTATTGAAAATGTGTGGTAAAAAGCTGAAAAAGTACAAAATAATATTACAAGAAAATGTTCAGAAGTTACATACATCAAATACAAATAAACTCAATTTGACTTATGACATTAACTGTGTTCCATACTTTTTCAGATCAAACAAGGGTTGAATACAACAAAATTTGCAAAAATTCTTACTCAAATTATATGATTTACAGTCAATAAATTCCCTACTTAAGCTGTCAATATAGTTTAAACGAATTCTCAAATAAATGCACTTATGATAAAAAGTTGGAAAAGTTTGGTTCAGAAACCACGTGTTTACATGCATGGCCGAGATGCTGTAGCTAATTTTCCAAAAAATATGCAAAAATGATTCACAGTATAAACACGAAAACATAATACATATCATATTTTTGCCTAAACATAAATGCATAAGACAAACAAATAAAGACTTATACTGTAGTAGGCCACAATATGCCTCAAGAAAGAAGACTGATGAAAACACGTTTTTCACAATGGCTGCAGCGGAAACATACAAGAAAGATAACTCTAACGGATTTTTGGCAATTTGCAAAGAACGATAACTCTATATCTAGAACATAAACACTAGTCATTACAAATAATGATATCTTATGGACCCAGGGCGTATATTTGGGTAGGTGGTTGTGGGGTTTGTAGGGTACGTTTAACTGTAAAATACGTATCGTTCATACTGAATGGACTGGGTTTTTCAGATTCTTGCATCACATTAATATTCATGCATTACTCCTAATATCTACCTAACAATAAAACTGGTCCTCAGAGAGAGAGAGAGGGGGGGAGAGAGAGAGTCTAGTTGTTTACATGTCACCAGAATACTTACCTAGAAACAGAACTGGTCCTCCGAAAAAGAACATTTCTAGTTGTTATCCGAGGGGTAATCAAAAAGTTCTTGGACTAGCGTCATAAAATTAAAACCGCTTTAGGCACATCGATGAATATTAAAATATCTAGTAAGCATCATCTTTTCTATCTAAAGAATAAACCATAAATCATAAATTCTATTTTTTAATAAATTAGTAATGTTTTTGTAAGCAATGGTATGTCTATATAAATTTTAAAGCACAGACTACATAGAACTAATTTCATAGCCTCAATCCACGAACTCTTTGATAACCCCTCGTAACTGTCATCAGAATAAATACCTAACAATAGAACTGGTCCTCGGAGAAAAGGTTCCTAGTTGTTTACCTGTCACCAGAATACCTACCTAACAATAGAACTGGTCCTCACAGAGAGAGAGAGAGAGAGAGAGGGAGAGAAAGAAAGAGAGAGAGAGAGTCTAGTTGTTTACCTGTCACCAGAATACTTATCTAACAACAGAACTGGTCCTCAGAGAGAGAAAGAGAGAGTCTAGTTGTTTACCTGTGACCAGAATACTTAATTAACAATTAAACTGGTCCTCAGAGAGAAAGAGAGAGGGAGAGAGAGGGAGAGAAAGAAAGAGAGAGAGAGAGTCTAGTTGTTTACCTCTCACCAGAATACTTATCTAACAACAGAACTGGTCCTCAGAGAGAGAAAGAGAGAGTCTAGTTGTTAACCTGTGACCAGAATACTTAATTAACAATTAAACTGGTCCTCAGAGAGAAAGAAAGAGAGATAGAGAGGGAGAGAAAGAAAGAGAGAGAGAGAGAGTCTAGTTGTTTACCTGTCACCAGAATACTTATCTAACAACAGAACTGGTCCTCAGAGAGAGAGCAAGAGGGTCTAGCCGTTACCTGTCACCAAAATACAAGGGCCGTTCAAAAATTACGCGGACTGTGCTATTATTTACTCTTACATAGGTCATATAGCTATGAAATTTCACCGAAATAATCATCTTAAAGAATCCAATGAGTTTAAAGCAAAATTTTTGTATTTTGAAAAATTTCTACTAAAACTATCGTTATGTTGATATCGCTGATGGAGAGGTACGGAGCACGACAAAAAAATTCGAAGCAAAGGCATGCAGATTCCAAAATTTAACTCATCAATTTTCGATAAATCGCAATATTTTTCGACTATTTTCTCAAATGTATATCCTGAATTGACGGCGCACCAAACTCTTGTTAAATTATGAGTGATGCTTAAGATATCACCAACATAGTTCCAAAATATGCATAATAAAACTTGGTGTAAACTAGGGTATTCTTGACATAGTAAATTGAAATTTAGACCGTTAGAACTCTGTGAAAAGGATATACGGCAGGACGGAAAGAAGATTATCGACGAAAACTTTATACGGCCTGTAAAGAACGTTCTTGAGAGTCACCAATATCACACCATACTTCATAAATACCTGCAGTGTTTGGTTTTAAAACAAAAAAAAAGAAATTTAAGCTTGACAAGAAATGGTGTTTGGATGTTGTGTATATAAGGTAACTCAAACTGTACAGATACTCTTGGGGAAATGTTGAGAAAATGAAAACTCAATAACATATTTTTTATAATTCCTGTGACGTCGAAGATTTTGCTACTCCGTGACTTAATGATATGTCCTGAGAAATAACTTAAAATTGATACCAATTTACAACATTTTGATATAAAATTTTGAAGACCATATAAATAAAGATTCTTTTATATTATGTGTGACATTTTGCCCGATTAAGTCGTCAAATATTTTTTCTGTGCAACAAGTCAACGTATTTTTTAAACGGCCCTGGTACTTATAAAACAATAGAATTAGTCCTCAGAGAGAGAGAGAGTCTAGTTGTTTACCTGTCACCAGAATACTTACCTAACAATAGAACTGGTCCTCACACAGAGAGAGAGAGAGAGAGAGAGAGAGAGAGAGAGAGAGAGAGAGAGTTTAGTTGTTTACATGTCACCAGAATACTTACCTAATAACAGAACTGGTCCTCAGAGAGAGAGAGAGAGAGAGAGTTTAGTTGTTTACATGTAACCAGAATACGTACCTAACAAAAGAACTGGTCCTGATAGAGAGAGAGAGAGAGAGAGAGAGAGAGAGAGAGAGTTTGTGTGTCTAGTTGTGTACCTGTCACTAGAATCAGGCACACGTCTCTCTCTCTCTCTCTCTCTCTCTCTCTCTCTCTCTCTCTCTCTTTCTCTCTCTTTCTCTCACTACTCATTGATTGACAATTCTAAATTCTTTATCCTTTCACTTACCCAGTGTCCCAGGAGCTGGTCCTCCGAGAAAAAGTCTGTTTTTATTGGTTTCGTCATCAACAGAGAACTGGTTGTATAGTTCATACAGCTTTGTCTCATTAGTCAGTGTAATGGAGGCGTAGAGGGAGGAGTTCCTTCCCCTGGTAAGTTGATGAATTACGTCATTTTCTTTAATATGATATCGTTGTGTTATACATTATGAGTTTATAAAGGAAACTTGTTTATTTTAGAATTATTTTCATATAATTCAACATAGAATTTTAAATGTATAAAGGAAAGCCATTTAGAAATTACATAGTACATGTTTTAAAAATCAAAGTAATGTAATCATTACATAAAACATGAAATGACATGAAGTACTAGTATATTTGAAAAAGAAATAAAATACAAATTAACACTGTTAATAATCAGACAAAACATCACGCCTTAAAGTAACAAAAGATGTCATAGAGTTGAGTAATGGGCACAATGGAGATAGCAAATTATGTTTCCCCGAGAAAGGAAACTATTTTTCTAATTTTGGAAATAGTTCACCCCTCCCCCTTGAGAAGCCACTACTTTACTTTTTTCCCATTCTATATCATTTTTTGTTTGTTAATTACCAATCCAGTAGGAGTCATTAGGATTTCCAAATCCATTCTTATACTCCGCCCACGTTCTGTTGAATAACAAAGATCCGCTCCCCCTTTTCTGGATTGTCTAAGGAATTATGAATCAGAGGGATTAGTCATTGGAAGAAGCAAAGTTTTTGTTTTCTATGTTATACTGTGAACACTATTTTCAATAGATTATTCATTAATATAATCATTGTAATGTTCTTATTTTTTAAAATTCAAATTTTTACTTCTCTTAAATGATTAGTTTTTATAAGACAAAAAAATTTCATACAAATATCGTGAATATATATTAATCTTAACACCTATTTTAATTTAAATGAAATCTTTTCTTCAAAATTTTAATATCTTCAGGTAAATAGGTGAGAGAGAGAGAGAGAGAGAGAGATAGAGACAGAGAGAGATAGAGAGAAAGAGAGAGAGAAAGCGATAAAGAGAGAGAGCGAACTTACTGTCCAACCCCCGCCTTCATTCATCATATCACAGAAGACACTGATTTTACTTTCAATACCAGACGGATAAATTTCATATACACCAGATTTTGTAACACCATTAATATAGAGGTCATTACAATCTTTTGTGTTTAAAACTGCAAGAAAAGGATTAATTACATAAGAATAATACATACATTATATAATCGTAATATAAAATGCACCCTGAGAGAGAGAGAGAGAGAGAGAGAGAGAGAGAGAGAGAGAGAGAGAGAGAGAGAGAGAGAGAGAGAGAGAGAGAGAGAGAGAGAGAGAGAGAGAGAGAGAGAGAGAG
>PRKT01001446.1:30117-82103 GCA_003671525.1 Saccostrea glomerata
AAGGAGAGAGAGAGAGAGAGAGAGAGAGAGCTTACCGTTTGTGATGATTTTCAAGACTTAAATCCTCTTTGGTACTGGATATATTTTTTTTCTAGATTGTAACCAATTCATCAAAATCTTCCTTAATCTTCGCGTTTTCCTGACTTAAGGAATCAATTTGTCTCGCGTTCTCCTGTCTCAAAAAATTAATTTGATCTTTCAAAATTAACATTGCTTGCTCATTACGGACGCAGTCATTGTTTTCATGGAGATAGATTTGCTGAGACATAGCGACACAAAGGAACAAGCAGAATACGAAGGAAGCCATCCCCACTCCTACCATGGTTTTACTTTCGTGCTGTCTTGAAATTTTAATCGTCAATCAAGAAATAAAAAAAAAATATCCGGGATATATAGGCTAAATGCCGAGTTATTCTGGCATGACATAGCAATATAAAGTATTATTTTGTATAAATATACCAATTTTAAAAACTGCAAAAAAAATCATATTCTTACATGATAGAAGTAAATAAAATAAGTTGACACGGTAACGTCACATATTTCGAGGGGTCAAAATTTCGTGTTTTCGAAAAAAAAAAGATTCATTAGGACTTGATTTTGTGATTGTTCAATGTGACATAGGTTAAAAGTTCCATTTCGTGGTGGCCATAAATTCGTTGGTCTCTTCATATCTTGAAAAACCACCAAAATTAAACCCTCACGAAAAAAAAGTGATTTTACAGCACTTAAGAAGACTTTATATTTATTTATATTCACTTTTTAATCTTTTGGAAGTAGAATTACAACACATTTTCATTTTTTAAAATACTTATATAAGACTTGAATACTTATATAATATGTGTATGATCCCAAGTACTGTTTTTTAGGTTGAATTTACTAGGGGTGTGATAATGATCCATATAAGCCCTGCAGGGCTCATAACCTATATCACCCCCGCAAATCCATATCAGCCCTGCAGGGCTCATACGGTCATTGTGACGTCAGCCATATCGCATTTGCAAAAATCCTGTATTTATTACTAAAGTTGTAAAATGGCTGAGCAAAAACGGATCGGAATTGTTTTTAAAAAATGACGTTTTCGGAATAGATGGAGCAGTGAGCAGTGATAAAATTCTGCGAAGACATTGGAGAAACAACTACAGAGACCAATACATTTTATTAAAAAAAAAATCTGGAAAACATAGTAAAAGAAGTATTTAAGATACATTAGTATTTAAGAGGCACATAATATTTCGGACGGAAGGAAGTTTACAGGATGACATGTGTGATGGAAAACCATCATTCCGAGATTTCAGTGCTGTAAAAAATGAACTTCCTATCGTGACTTCACCGCATTTCCAAAAATAAAATCGTTTTTACGCGGACAGAGGTTAAATGACTGCAGAATATGAAACAAGCAATGTTAAATACTATTTTACGTATTAAACCTGGACATTTTCTGCACATACGAGGGTTGTTCGAAAAGTTCGTGGACAACTGCCATATCTTTTTTATTTGACATCATATAATATCCAAATTTGGTAAAAATATTTTAATAACAAATTCAGATGATTTGTGTTAATTTTTTGAAAATATTGCGATTTATTCAAAACTTATCCAGATTTTAAAAATGCAAAATTTGGGTCGCGGAGCAGGTCAAAATTTAGTAAGTTACAGACAATGCACTAAATAATGCCTGTAGTCATATTCTCTGTAAAATAGAGCAAAAAACGAAAAACAACCTAAAAATTCAAATTAATTATTGTTATATCAATTCGAACTCCAAATTATTGCTTTATATTTTGCTTTGTTGAAAAGAAATCGACTTCAGAAGATAGGTAGTCCATAGTGAAAACGACAAAAACAATGACGTTTTAGAACGTCTCGGGGCAGCAGCTAAAGATGCAATTTTGTGTTTTACTCAGGAGAAATCCTGAATAAACTCTATAATTCTTGGAGGAAACAGGAAAATATGTTACAAGCTAGTCGTGTATGTGTGTACAAATAGTAACGGCTGTATTTGAGTGGCAGAGACTCTATATATCTGATGAGTAAAATCTGTGCAAAAAACGTTTAACTGTAAAAATCTGATCAAAAAATTTTAAAAATTGGAACGTCATGGGAAGACATAGGCGCCTCAGAGTTGCTTATCCTGTGAAAGGAGAATTAAGTAATAAAAGAAATTAAAACATTAACAAAGGAAATTATACAACAAAAGCAATTCTTTAAAAAATAAATTTCAAGAGTAAGAAAAATGGATTTAATGAATGGGCATTGGATTATACTGTGTGACAAGTATGATGATGGAATTTTTTTTTTTTTTTTAGAAATTCTTGACGCTATGTTTTGACGTTACATTGCTGTTGAGTATGCTCCGCGAACTTTTCGAACAACCCTCGTATTTATAACTGTTTAATGCACTGAGTTAAATGGTGACTATGCTGAGAAAAGTTACATGCACTCGTATTAATTTTTTGACATCGGGTAACGTCCAGAATTTTCATTTTAGTGCTCCGGGTATAAGTGTGTGTCTTTTTTAATCTGATAAAAATATAACTACTTGCGCTCTGTTTTTGTTGAAAACTTGCATGTTAATAAGACGAAACATGAATTTACTGAAAATAATAGTTTCATATATTTTATCAAAGTTTGTCAGTAATTATCAATGTTGTCCACGAAATTTCCGGACGACTCTCGTAATTGTCATACGAGTATCTTACTCCTAACAAAATGAAAAAAATTGTTAAAATCCAGTCCCACATAACCTTCAGGCATTGTAAAATGTCACCATTAAACCCACATAAAATAAGAATTGAAATTGCTATTCAAAAACATGTCTTCTTTTCTGATCCTCAATGTTTTGTAAACACATAATGTCCACCTTTTACCATTGAACATTGTTGATTTTTCCTCCCACGGCAACGATTTAATACATTTAATTTGCAAACCTTTTTGATCACCTTGTATGTTCTTTCAAAATTACAAAGTTTCTTCCTGCGCTCATCAAGAATGACGGAATGCTTAAAATTAGGATGTAGAAATGTCAAAATAAAAAATTTGTAATCCTCTAAATGCAAGTTTTATAAATTCAGAGGAAAAGCCAGAAGTCTACGGAAACATTCGAAACATTATGTTTCAAAAGCGGAAAAATTGATTCATGGAAATTTGATTTTTTTGCATGTTTTTAAGATAAAATATTGCAATTAAATAGGGCAATGTTCAATGCTTTTAATAAAACGCCTCATCGCAATTATCCGGATACATCTTATTTTTTTTAAATATACAGGAAAAAGCACAGTTGTAAAACCGACACACGACTTTTCTCGATAAAACTAGTGATTGATCATGTACATTAAATGAAACACCTACTTTTATTTTTGTACTCAGATATCTGTTCATTGTCTCAAATACTTATCATATTTTAAATAAAACACACTGAGATTTTATCACTCTCTTTTTCTCTGTCCTCAAAATCTTTTGGATATCAAAGAAATGTCAAGAGAACGACTTAAAACATTGATTGAGAATTAATTATAATATTAAGCACTTATAAATATGACTATCAGAAGCAGCTGCATAACCCAAAAGATTTTAACTTCATTGCTCTGAAAGCAAAGATCTATTGAGATAGGTGATAACACAGAATTTATTCTATTTCACACCTTAAAACAAATTATATTAGAAGGAAATTCAAAAAGCTGATACATCATGTTAAAATACTACTGGTGTTCTCTCTCTCTCTCTCTCTCTCTCTCTCTCTCTCTCTCTCTCTCTCTCTCTCTCTCTCTCTCTGCTCTTAAAGTAAGATAACCTTCCTGTCTCTTATTATAAATTCCATATACAGCGCTCCACGAAATATTTAGGCGATGCTTGCTTCACCAGTAACTGAAAGCTTGTTGTATAATGTTCGACCTTTCTTTTATTTTTTTTAAATCGTGTACAGGTTATTATCCTTTGTAAACAGGTTAGATTAGTTGATATGACATGTTATTTCAAAAAAAAAAATATTACCATGGTAATAGATGTACAAAAATTCCTTGGATAAATGTTAATCTTATCTTACAAAATAAATAGATTTTGTTTTTTTTTTTCCTTCCTTGATGAATATAACATGAATAATCCTGAAACACTGTTTCAAAATTGCAAAAAAAAAAATCATTTCTCCTGAGCTATAGTATTAAAGAAAATTTAGAAGATTATTTCTTTGTTCATTGTACATAAAATACACTTTGCTATAAAACCTTTCCGTATACAAATGTCATGTTCTGTAAACCTTGAGGGTTTGAGACAAATATTTTAATAAATAAAATAAACATCATTATTCATTTGACTTGTGATAGATTGCATTAACCTCTAATTCAAGAAGGATATGAAAATGTTAGATTTTTCCGACAAAAATAAACAAACCTGTTGATCATATTAAGGACAGCGTAAGCTACCAGGATGTTAATTTATTTCGGGACGTCAATACAGGAACATTATTAAAATTTATTATAATGTTATACTAATTTTTTTCCTTAATACAAGGACTCTGATCACCAGTTTAAAAAAAACGTTTGGCTAGATTACAAACTATTTCATAAAACTTCCAGGAATTAGACCCAAATTATTGAATAACTTGTTCACTTAAATCAAAACGTGTTTATTGTACATTCAAATGAGTGTTATGTATTGTGCAAAAAATTAAAACATACTTTACCAAGCGCTCTCGCCTGGGCCGCACATATCGGAGCGGGTCTCTTCGGAGCAACGCTAGAAGAGGGAGAGACACTATGCGATCAGGAACCACTCTATGATCAGGGTCCACTGTCCAGGATCAGCAATTTAATTCTCTATCACTTTCAGTACTTTAAAAAAAACCTTTTTTTTTGAAAAAGACATTTTATTTGTCGATAGCCTCCGGTACTTTATCACACAGAACATTATGATTTTTTTTCTGTCGGTGTACTTTACATTATTGATGTGCCGTTTTTAAATTTAAACTAAAATATAACATGAATGTAGTGATTTTTGTCCATTCTTATGTAAATCAAAGGAATCGAGAATTAAATGATTATATAAAACCATTAATTATTTTTTTTTTATTTTTTTGTTAAACAAATAAAAAAGCAAAACACGTGACAGTCAAGAAATCCTCCCTTTTCGTTTTGATGGAGAGTAATTATTGCTCATTACAGACATTCTTTTACACACTTTATCATCATAAGTGTTTTATTTTTGTCATTACCATGAATAGTTATGAGATACACCTCAAAACATCCTGCAAAACGCTTTGTCACGATGATAGACTACTTCATAAAAAAGTAACTATGAAATATCAAGGGCAAAGCACAATCATTCTTTAAAAACCGAGTGAAAGAGAGTTTTTTAACTTGTTACTGTTGGAAAAAAATCAAAAACAACATATGTCCATTATTTAAAGCTATATGCAATACAATTATCATGCAAATATCTTTTTCCTGACAACATGAAATGGTTGTATAAATTCAGATCCAGAAAAAAAAAAAACATTTAAAAAAAAATATCGCGCTTAAACCAACTTAAAACAGAGATTGAAATGTCCACTTTAAAAAAGGTATCCTATCTTTGATTTCTGATGCTGCATTTAGATTAACATTCTTTTAACATTTTCGTTTCTCTATGTCATCTGAATCTTCGATTTTAATATTAAACATTTGTTTACATGAATACCAGAACAGCTACATAACCCAAAATATTATAAATTCATCACTCTGGATAAAAAGAGCTATTGAAATAGGTGGATTTTTGAAGACAAAGGATTAGTGAGATAGACTTATGCCTCAAACCAATGCACACCATAAAGACATTACATCAGATAAAAATTAAGGCGTTTCCACCCTCACAATTTTATAGGTACAAAAAATTCATTTATTTTCATTTGATATACTTTAAACTTTCCAATTATTGCAAAAAAATGTGTAGGTCACCATATTATTTAAGATGCGAAACATAAATAAACAAAAGTTTATGTCAACATAAAAAAATCGCACATTTTTTTTAAACAGTATTATAAAAAATAGGTAAAAACTGGTTGAAATGCATAATTCTGATGCTGAGTGTTCCTTAATACTTAAAAGATACTTTTGAATTGTGAATATCAGGGAAACTATTTTACAATAAAGTAAATACATAAATGAAGGGACCTTAGAAAAGGTTATTGCCCTTGTCAACATTTCTTAAAGATTAAATAATTGATTAAATATAGAAAATATGCATTTTTTAAATTCTTTAACTTAGCAAGTTTTATCATTACATCTACTGTAAAGCATTCTTCCAAGAGATATTGTTCTATTAGGTATGAATTTAAACTAATTACAATTTTTGCAAAAACCTATGACATCATAGAAGGGTGGAATTACCTTAAAAAACTGCTGCATAATGTTCAAGTTTTACTGTAAGTCTTTCTATGTCTCTCTCTCTTCTATAGACTTCAATGGGACTTATACTACAGGAAGTATTTCACCACGACGTCACCACACGACGTCTATAATTAGAAATTATGCCTTAATTAAAAAGTGTAAAGTTCAACACTACCCCGGGGATAATTAATTTCAATTTGTGATAATAATTATGAAAAAACATCTCTGTACCATGAAAAGTGCTACCAGAATCTTACTGTCCTATCAGAAAAATAATTATTCAACACTTTCGAACGAAACCTTCCCAATTTTTTTAAACTTTTATTCATAAAATAAAAAAAAATTGCATAAATTCCCGTACACCATACGATTCTAGCAGCATTTTCCAAAAACAATAGAATAAGATCTTTAGATAGAAACAAAAATTAAGTTTCAAAGTATGCGGCTTAGTGTTTAACTTTTGCATCTTTTTTGTTATGAACAACAGAGGAAGGGCTGATCGGCAAGTAAACACCCTCACTGCTTTAATTTTACGAAGACATTGTAGACATATATGAGTATACCTTATTCATAAGCTTTATTCAGAGATGAATCACACACGATACTCATTCTAAATGCTTTTAAACTCCGATTTCTTGTGTGTGTTTACATGAATTCTCGTTACGTTTTACTTTCACTCTGCTACTGGTTGATCAACAGTTATGACGTCATGGGTTTGGTATTTAACCCCTGTGGTAACTGCAGAGACCCAGAAACGAAACGACAAAATTCTGTTTATGTTATGCCTCTGTATATTTTGATTCATTTTTACGACCTCAAATCAATCTTAGGTATCCATTTTAAGAAATTAATATCTCTAAACTTCACGTCATATAGCTTACTATGACGTCATATCATATAGGCAAGTAGAATATTTGGTTGTAACCTTAACATACGTGCGTTGCTATTTTAAAAATATATACATTTGTGGTATCTCTCTATTATATAAACATACAAAGAGAAAATATCTTCAATTCTGTATGAAGTTTGTCAGAGGTCAGAGGTCAATACGTGACCTAATCACACGGCGCAATAATATCTACCGGTACATAAATTATAAGATGACCTGCTCTACTTGCTTTTCTTGTACAAAAATGAACAAAATAAGCAAGTAAAATGATAATTATTTTATTTACATTGTAAACAAGTATTTCAGTTTGTTGGCTATCGATTCAACCTGTGTACATAGAGAAAACTAACACGTTAGGGGCCTAGCGTTTGTTTGCGTTTTTTTTTCTCACTTTTGTCAGCTGCACAGTCTCGAACGTTCATCCTTATTTTTTGGGTAGACCTTTCGTTAAATGTTCATGATAAACTTTTATTTTATCTTTAAATTCTACTCACGATAAATGTGTAAATCTGTTGGAAAATATCATTGCAATCATGCCATGAAAAGCTGCCAAACACTTCGGCGTTTTGGTAGTTCAATGTAAAGCTGTCGCCAGTGTCTCCTTGTTTATCAGTGTTTTACGATAAGTATGCATTTAGTTACTGAAATCGTAGAATGTTTTTGATCAAATTGCAAATAAACTGGCTCGGACAAGTGTCTCAATCCATCGTATCCATGCATCCCTTTCCGGCGACCGAAATTCCTCCAACATTTTATCATCAAACTTCGGACGCGTTTCTTGTGTCTTTTCAGCATCGATTATCAATTTTCACGAATAAAAATATTCCCAGACAACAATCTGTTCACTATTACTGATCACAAGTAGCCTTTCACAAAATATTCCCTTCGAAATAGATTCCTTAGCCTAATGAATTCAAAGCGTAACCGCCATGCAAGCCGATTTACACCTTGCGTCATTTTTCAAAATATACGGCGGACGGTTAGTGCAATAATTAAATTCGAAAATATTCAATTGTCTGTCTCAAATGTATATATAAGTAATAAATAACAAGTTTATAAACTTCAATGGGAATTGAAGTGGGTCGGTACGTGATCAAATCTTCTGAGAAGGCCTTCGGCCTTCACAGGATTTGATCACGTGACCAACCCACTTCAATTCCCATTGAAGTTTATAAACTTGTTATTTATTTCTTAATTATTAGTTTGTATTTTTTGAGTTATGAGATTATATCAAGAAAACAAAAGCGAGTAATACAATTAAAGATTTGTTGTTTATTAATGTTTTCCTTTTTTTGTTTATAATCGTCATGTGGACAATTTTCTGACTATCAGCAAGGGAATTTTAAGCTATCATATATTTAGCAGCCATGGCAACACAGTTTGTTGAAATTAAAAACTTTTGAATATAATTTTGTATATATTTATACTCACAGCATATATATTATTATAACTTTAAAACTGCGGGAAGAGTAGCATGTTTTTTTTAATTTTTTTTTATTTTTCTTTTTATTTTTTTTTATTTATTTTTTTTATTTTTTAATTTTTTTTTTGCAAATTTCAATCAAATCCTTAATTTTGACCTGAAAATTGAGGGGTCGTACACATTCTACAGCTTTCAGATTTTAATTTATTGAAAGGGAACGCTGATCCTCACCAGTTCTGACATTTGGGCATACAGATTTCAGAAACAAGGAGCCATATGATGCTGACAACCTCGGATGGTAACCAGAAGTGATGGCTTATTGCAAAACTCTGCTTACGAATTTCGAAACAGCAATCCTTCCGCAAAAAGTAGTGGCCAGTTTTGCAAATAAGACGTCATGTCTCATGCAATGCAATGATTTGTAAAACAATGCAGTACAACAAACAGGGTAAGAACAATGTATAATTAAAAAAAATCATTACATAAATTTGCATTCATTAAGCATATATATTTCAGAAGCATTAAATATCAATATCAATGATTCATAAAACCGCGGTTATTTTGCGTAAAAAAATGCAAAATATGAACAGTATTTAATAGACTTATCTCATCAACCACAGAATAAATTAATGTAGATGAATATTACAGAATATCACTAAAGTTATATATATTTTCCGTTTTTTTTTTCATTTTGTAAGAAAAATTTACGGATAGAGAATAGAAAAAAGTTTTATTGATATGATATATAGTCCAAATCAGAATAAAACCTTACGAATTGACAACTGATTTAATTATTAATTCATAAAAATTAGTCGAATTTGATAGTTCGCTTCGCCAAATGAGATATTCGCAAATCCTTTCTCTTATCTAAACGACATTAAGAAATAGTGTTAAAAAGGGAATATTTGTCATTTTGAATCGCCAATTTGACTTTTAACTTACAACTGCACCATCATTCAATTGTAGAATAGTGAGATTTAGAGGGAAAAATACAAATCCGCAGTGTATGGATATATGCAAATGTAAAATCATGGACAAAGAAGAAAAAGAGAAACAATAGACAAATAAATCAGAGAAATCTCGAATTAAGAATATATTCTTTTGATACATGGAAAAAAAACCGTTAATTAAACTTTTCACATGCTTACGTTTTTTTTTCTGAAAGTGTAATATCCAAGGAATAATTTAAAGACAAGTGTCCATCTAAGAGAGATTCAACTCCTTGAACATAGGCCAAAATAGAGCATTGGAATTTTCATTGAAAAAGCTATCAGACCATAAAATTCCTCATAAACTTATCAATAAGGATATGGAAATAACGAACAGTATTCAATCTCAACGCCCATTAAATAAAAATACAAAATAAGAGCAGAGCAAACACGGACCTCCGAAACATCAGAGGTGGGATCAGGTGCCATGGAGGAGTGAGCATCCCCTGCTGACCGGTTACACCCGCCGTGTGCTCATTGTCATAATCAGGAAATAACGGAAAAAAATCCGTAGTCAATTCAGTGTATAAATAATGGACTAACAATTGGTATGAAAAACGTCAGTCAGCATATCATTCAATGATAAATTGTATTGGCTGACAAGGTCATTGTATCGACCATAGAATTTACGAAATGATGACTTTAAACGAGACTGTTGATATTCTTGTTTCATCAACTTGCTTGTCAATAATTTACCTCGTTTAAGAAATTGTTCATACGTAGAGCATGCTCTTGCGTATCGAATCAACTGAGATATAAATACTCCGTATGCAGGTGATGAAGGTATATTGCTGCATAAGTAAGGGAAGTTGACGATAGAAAAGTTAAAGTCATCACGTTTATCATATAGCTTGGTTGTTAGATTACCATTAGTGTCTTTTTCAAGTAAAATATCCAAGTATGAAGCAGAAGTGTCGGACTCTGTGGTATCTTTTATCTCAAGCTCACCAGGATATATCGTGTCGACGTAGGAATGGAAATTATCATTATTAATTGACAATACGTCGTCGATATATCTAAATGTCGAGTTGAAGGCCACAGCAAGTGTTTTCTTCTTTTCACGCAAAAGATTTTGCATAAATTCTGCTTCATATGAATATAAAAATAAGTCTGCTAATAACGGAGCGCAATTTGTACCCATGGGAATTCCAATAGATTGTTGGAATACCTGGTCTCCAAAAACCACATAGATATTGTCAATCAGAAACTCAAGCATCTTCTTGATGTCAACTTCAGAGTACTTATGTGTGCAATCAGAATCTGTTTTAACAAAATAATTTTTCAAATGACCAATGACGAGGTAAGTAAACTTACGAGTTCCATTTTTGTTGAAGAAGCAGCTGTCAATGATATCAAAAAGCCTGGATTTTAATTTGTCGTGGGGAATTGTTGTGTATAAAGTTGAAAAGTCGTAAGTTTTTATGCTGTTGATTTTTGTAAAGTCTTGTGATTTCAAATTGTCCAAAAGTTCTTTAGAATTTTTAAGTATCCACATCTGATTTACACCACTTCTTGAATATATAGTTGTACAGTACTCTTGAAGTTTTTCCTTCACTACTGTCAATATTTTAGTGAGAAGTAACGAAAGAGGCTTGGTTGAACATTTACTGGAACCTGCAATGTATCTTTGTTTGTAAGGATTCTTATGAAGTTTCGGAATCCAATATATATAAGGTAGTTCAAATTCATTTTGGCTCTGTGGAATATTAAAAGTATTCAAAACTGACAGGTGATTTTGAAGAATTTCTTCCTTAGAAAGAGAAGTATATGTATAAGTAGGATTACCACTTGTAGAATTAAATCCAAGTTCTTCTAGAATGCAATTTATATAATGAGCCTTACAAACGAAGACAATGTTGTTACCTGCTTTGTCGGCAGGAACCAGTACGTACTGATCGTGTAATCTATCTAATTCTTTTTTCACTTCTGGTTTATTGAACACAGAAGGATAGATGGTTTTCATTTTGCCCCTCAATCTTTTAATACGTGACTTTAACATGGATCTGATACATTTAATCCATTCTGACAAGGTGTCAATGTCTTCTTTTTCATACCTAGCCCATCGTCTGGCGTAATTTTCAATAGAATCCATAATATTTATGAAATTCCGACGCCAGTTGAAGGATCGGGGTTCCCTATATTTAGGACCTTTTAAAATAAGTAATCTAAGGTCCTCATTACGAACTATATTTACGTCACCTGTAATAACGTGTCCAGCAGGACTATAGTTATAGGGCGAAGAAGAACATGAACACGAAAGGGGATTATTTTTCAGATAGTCGATATCCAGGCCATGTAAAGTATTTTTGTAATTGAAAAGTTTGGAAGCAATGGTCGATGTATATTTGTAGGAAATACAAGGCGTAGTCTTTAACTTGAAATATGGTGGAATATAAGACTGGACCCTTTTGTGATTAAGAATATTACTAATATTTACCGCGTCAATTCCTTTATTGGCATATTGAAGTTTAAGGAAAAGACGGATTGTTTTAGCTGCATTTTCTTCCGTGAAACGTGCGGGTTTAAAAAGCCTATGATGTGCAATATCCATAATCACAGAACCGAGCCTATATTCAGGTGTCGAGGAATCTAAATTTGGATGTTCCTTGGTCTTTTCAAGAAGACTATTTAAAAGTTTCAAAGGGACAGAGTAAAGTTTGGTTCGAATATGATGTAGACCTAACTGTTGATTTACATAAGGTAGTAATGAATCAAAAGAGACGTCGTGTATTGCAGGTTTATTGTACGAACGATGTCCATGACTACGCTTACGTCTCTGAATATTGTTAAAAAGTCCCATCACATTTACATTATTACACTGCGGGCTTGTTAGATTTTCTACACTATCGACATTGTCATTACATCCATAGGGAAAGGCTGTCCCTAGTTTCCTAATCCAAACTTCTTCACGTTGTCTACGGAAAGGTGTACTCAAAGATGGACTATTTGTGTGGTGATAAATCTTTTCCAGAATTCTAACTTTCATTGATAAAATAGAATGATTAGGTGAATTAAAATGTTTATATAAAAGCTGCTGACCACCATGATTTATTTGAATTCAATTTAAACTTCATTTGGCTTCAATTTACTTGCAAGTATTGCAAAGTGGATTTTGAAGCAAAATATGAGCAAATAAATACCAATTAGATTACTTGTACCCCAAATGTTCAACGGTATAAATTTTAAGCAAATTTTTCCCTATTAAATTTTTCGAAAAACCAGAGAAAACCATATTTCTACAATTAAACTTTTTCAGAAAATTGTTGTACAGTTTGTTTAGGTATTATGGTTTTATTTTCATAGGAAGAAAAGAAGGGGTTAGTGTACATATAATAAAGCTTTGATATTTTTATACACCCGACCGTGTGTACTGCAGCCCTAACTCTTTATTTACGAACACGGATAACGGACTTTTTTCTGTTTTCTTGTACTATAATTCTTTTATTTCGTATTATAAATGAAATTGAAGCCATCATATTTATCATACAACATTTCTTTAAGCTATTATAAAGGCAATCTTATAGGAAGTTATCCAAACATGATCCAGGCTTGGGGTCCATAAAATTAAAATGAGCTCACTTTTGATTTTGATTTAGAGTCTCTTTCCCACTATATACTTCTATTTTCATGTTGTTAAAGTGAGACTGAGATAAACGAAAATTACTCTAATTTTATACGGCCCCAGATCTAGTTGTTTTAGACCAATAAGATTTAGTTGACACTATATAACGAAAACTGAACTTGCAAGGTTTTAAAGTTATTTGAAATTTTGAGAGTCTTTCAACTTTATTTCATCATTTCATATTAGCTCATTGTCTGTATGTGAGCATGTCCAGAAGCAAGAAACAAATCTTTATCTTCCAAATAATATTCCTTTCCATTACTATTATTAATAAGGTTGAAAGGCCTCACCACCTGAAAAAAAAAAGAAATAAAAATAAAAAATATTGAAGCAAAACATTTTGTAGACTTGATCTGTAACAGTCGGTATATACCCACAGTCAGCGCGTTTAGGCAAGACTTGCAAGAAAATGAAGATTTATATAAATTTAATCAGTAAAACAGTGTACATAATTTAACAGAATGACAGATAACTGGTTTGGATTAATAGTTTTAACGACAAGTCCATTCAAACTTTTTTACAAAGAGGAAGAGGGTAACAGAAACATATGTGGAAATTTTATTTATTTTCGTTATTTATTTATGATAAAATGATTCTTTTTTAGGAATAAACTCTGTGTTCCCTTCAATCTTTTAACACTTATGACTTGATGAAAATAAATGTTAACTTTGGGTGAATGGTTTTCATTGGTTCAGAAATAAGTATATTAAGAAATAGAGAAGTCTTTTCTTCCAAAGTCAGATTATAAAGCTCGGAAAAAAAGTTTATAAGCCTTAGAACATATGATATTAAGGACAGATGATACAGAAAAGGGATGCCTGGATCGGTATATATATATATATATATATTAATATAGAAAGCACAGAGAAATTCACTTTTTACAAGGATACTCACTTCCGCCCCAGCCCGGGGTTGAACTCTCGACCTAGGTAATCTGTCTCCTAACAGTACAGAAACAGCGTGTTAGACCGCTCGGCTATCTAGGCAAGTTAAAAAACTTGCTTTCGATGCCGACGGAATTCTCACAACTCTGCCCTACACTACACGGTCATTGAGAATGGAAGTGAGATACAGTTATTTGGACATTAGTTTTATTAGAGGATGTCACCAATACATGTTGTGATTAAATTAATTTTATTTATAAAGCACAAATTCCAACAGAGTTGTTGTATTGGTAACGATCCTCTAAAAACTATTGTCCAAATAACTGTATCTCACTTCCATTCTCAATGACCGTGTAGTGTAGGGCAGCGTTATGAGAATGCCATCGTCATCGAAAACAAGTTTTTTAACTTGCCTAGATAGCCGAGCGGTCTAACACGCTGTTCCTGTACTGCTAGGAGACAGATTCCGTAGGTCGAGAGTTCAACCCCGGGCTGGGGCGGAAGTGAGTATCCTTGTAAAAAGTGAATTTCTCTGTGCTTTCTATATATATATATATATATATATATATATATATTAAAATGGGCATAATATGTTACAAATCATAGAAATGCAACTTAATTTAAAAATTAACTCAACAGATACATACAGACCCTTACCCGTGCTACTACACCTCAGAAATAAACCGTACCGTTCCATGCACAAAGCGTACCGTTCCGTGAACAAAGCGAACCGTTCCATGCACAGCGAACCGTTCCGTTCACAAAGGGTACCGTTCCGTGCACAAAGCGTACCGTACCGTCCAGAAATGAAACCGTTCCGTGCACAAAGCATACCATACCGTCCACAGAGCGTACCGTTCTGTACAAGAAACGAACCGTACCGTTCTTTGGTTAATTATGCAAACCACACCTCCAATAATTTTTGAACCGTGCAATGACCAAATACCGGTAAGTCATTTTTGTTTATTTTTTGCAATAGCGTCCGTGAAAGGAGGACGGAGGTTGTGTCTGGCTTTTCGAAACACTATTTTCAAGTATCACGCATCTGGGCTTTCAACTGTGAAAAGAAAGGAAACTATTCGAAATGAACAACTTCAAAACAACTAGACAGAGTTTGAGACGATTTCTTGTATTTTATTAATTAGATAAACTCGTGGTGTTCGTGATCAAAGGTACAGCACAGACCACGAGTTTTTCCCGCAAAACACGGGCGTGGGTACCGTGACCCTCGAACTCGATGTCAGCATCTTTGAAGTCAGCTATTGCGTGTAACACGGTGTATCACATTTCCCCATTACGGATCTGATAATAAATATTTTCATTTTCTTTATTTGAGCAAATTAAATCAACTTTTTTTAATATGTGTTGTACTTCATTATTCTTAATTTAATTATACAATTGTTTAAACGAATTCACTGGTTGTCTTGACTTTCGATTTTTATTTTGTCCATTAAATTGTTGAATCAGATACGTGATCCTTTTTGCTGTAAGTATGCATTCATATGTAGTTTATATCAGATGCGTGATTTTACTACATGAAATTAATCATTTTGTAAGAATTTTAAAACACATATGAACTGTCTAGATTAAAAAAAAATCGTATTAGACTTGCACATTAATTCTGCTCAGATAATTACTCGGCGAATCATTGATTCAGTTAGACTTACACTGTAAATCGGTAATTATGTCAAATATGGATTAAAATGTTACATGCGGTAAACGAGAAGATTTCTACTGAACGGATAGAGATGATAACCTGACTAATAAAATTGTGATTAACTTACAAGCTGCATTAAAAAAAACAATTTGCAAAAAATTATAGTTATTATACGGTTTGTTACACTGTACCCCATTCCCTTTCTTGAAAACGATACTAATTATCAGGTTATAAGTTCTTTAGAAGTGTGCAAAATGTTACGTTGTTTTAAATAAATAAAATAAAATGAAAATACAAAAGACAGTGATTTTACTCAATCCTCTTTCAAGCCACATTATATTTATTACCCCCCCCCCCCTTTCTATGTGACCTTATTGTTCATTTTTTTTTTCAAAATGAAAAATGATAATTAAGGGATGCATGCTTATCTAATTGCCCTTGAAAAGGGATATTTTAGGAAGAAAATTTCTAATCAGTGTTGTGGTGAAACCTGGAAGATGAGTTTCGCTGGATGTCTGTTGAGTGGGTTTTAAAAATGCATGTACACTTGATGTGGTCAGAGCTAAATAATTTGAAAGATGTGTTAAACACACGGCATCCGGGCCCTCTTGCTGTGACCCAATATTTTTGAAACAGGTGTGAACTCTGAACTGACCATAAAAATGTTTCAAATCACAAGAGAAATTCTTTCCGCGTAAACAGACTTTCAGGGTCACCTAGCGTCATGCGATTTTGACTGACAGGTGATGCACAAGGATTTCATGCATGTACAGAGAACGAATGCATTGCGCAATAGTTACCTTAGGTTGAGTTTGAGCCAAAGTTGTGGAAATTATATAGCATCATAGACTGATTAAATGTAAAAAAAAAAAAACGGAGAATGAGAATAAAAGTTTTTTTGTTTGTTTGTTTTTTTTTGTACATTTTTTTTACAGATTAAGAAACAAGAGGTTGCATCTCTCTCTCTCTCTCTCTCTCTCTCTCTCTCTCTCTCTCTCTCTCTCTCTCTCTCTCTCTCTCTCTCTCTCTCTCTCTCTCTCTCATTCACGACTTCGTACATGTATTTACACACTTTACAAGAAAATAATAACTTATCAAAGTAAAAAACTTTTTAAAAATAATAACTTAAAATGAAAGGATTTTTGAAAACATAATACTAATTTATGAAAAGAAATGTTTTCTGTTACGAGAAATATGCCCGGATGTGGTTTTATTGATTTCGAGTTTCTGCTGCTGATTTTCCTTATGTCTAAATTCGGAATAATTAAAGATTTTCAGAATAATTTAAGATTTAAACAAGAAAAAAAAAGAGAAAAAAAAACCAACTAAACAAACAAGTCATCTATGCCCTATAAGTTATTTTATTTATTTTTTTTTATTGATTTATTTATTTTTTGTTTATTGATATTTCTATTCTAAGGCAGATATTTAAACGATAGATATACAATTTTAAATATAAGAAACAACAATGTCCATATCTTGTTACTAAGAATAAAAATATAAGCGCGAATAGTCATTATTTTTCTATAGATCAATCAATTAAAAATGATTTATATACGTGTGCAGTGTTATATATAGAACAAGTATATATTTAATTCTGTTAAAGCTTTATTTTGAAATGAAACAATATTATATACATGAATATATTTTTTTTCTATTTGAAACACAGCCTCAGCATAAAAATTAAAAAAAACGTACGGAAATATTAACTTTCTTTATATCAATATATTTACAAGTGCCAAAAAGATCAGTGGGACGACGTTTTATCCCTTTAATTTTTTCTTTTTTCCTCCATCACAGCTGCAGTGTAAATTAATTTTAAAAATTGAAACCGAGACATAGCATACGAGACTATGATAAACAAAATAACATGTACATGTAATAAAACATTTAAACTTCACTAATAAATAAAACCTCATTGATACTTCAATGTATATGAATAATAAATAAATTACATTCTTTAATAACGGAAATAAAATTGTACACAAGCATAAAGTACTTCACAATTCGTTTAAACGTACCGTCCCCAAAGCGTACCGTTTCGTGCATAAATCGAATTGTATCGTCCACAAAGCGTACCGTTCCGTGCACAAAACGTACCGTTCCGGTCACAAAGCGAACCGTTCTGTACACAAAGCGTATCCTACCGTTCACAAAACAAATCGTTCCGTTCACAAAGCGTACCGAACCGTACTGTGCAAGTGGTGTAGTAGCACGGTTTAGGGTCTGTATGATACAATCACACTATCCGCAAGCATTTAGGAGATTAGTGCGGGAAACCGCTGCCACTAAGGTAGTTAGTGTATTTTGTCATTTTTATCGTGTTGTAACTAAGGTAATAATTGTACTTTGTCATTGTTATCGTGCTGTAACTAAGACAATAAGTGTACTTTGTCATTTATATTGTGTTGTAACTAAGGTAATAATTGTACTTTGTCATTTTTATCGTGCTGTAACTAAGTCAATAAGTGTACTTTGTCATTGTTATCGTGCTGTATCTAAGGTAATAAGTGTACTTTGTCGTGTTGTTGCTAAGGTAATAAGTGTACATTTTCTTTTATCGTGCTCTAACTAAGGTTATAAGTGTACTTTGTCATTTTTATCGTGCTGTAACTAAGGCAATAAGTGTACTTTGTCATTGTTATCGTGCTGAAAATAAGGTAATAAGTGTATTTTGTCATTTTTATCGTGCTGTAACTAAGGCAATAAGTGTACTTTGTCATTTTTATTGTGTTGTAACTTAGGTAATAAGTGTACTTTGTAATTTTTATCCTGCTGTAGCTAAGGTAATACTTGTACTTTGTCATTGTTTACGTGCTGAACTAAGGTGATAAGTGTATTTTGTCATTTATATCGTGTAGTAACAAAGGTAATAAGTGTACTTTGTCATTTTTTTTTTCATATTGTAACTAAGGTAATAAGTGTACTTTGTCATTTGTATCGTGCTGTAACTAGCGCAATAAGTGTACTTTGTCATTTTTATCGTGCTGTATCTTAGGTAATAAGTGTACTTAGTCAATTTTTATACTGCTGTAACTAAGGCAATAAGTGTACTTTGTCATTTTTGTATTGCTGTAACTAAGGCAATAAGTGTACTTTGTCATTTTTGTATTGTTATAACTAAGGTAATAATTGCACTTTGTCGTTTTTATCGTGCTGTAACTAAGGCAATAAGTGTAATTTGTCAATTTTATCGAGCTGTAACTAAAGTAAATATTGTACTTTATCATTTTATCGTATTGTAGCTAAGGCAATAAGTATACTTTGTCATTAATATCGTGTTGTAACTAGGCAATAGTCATTTTAATCGTGCTGTAACTAGGGTAATAACTGTAATTTGTCATTTATATCGTTCTGTAAATAAGGTAATAAGTGTACTTTGTCATTTTATCGTGCTGTAACTAAGGCAATAAGTGTACTTTTATTGTGCTATAACTAAGGCAATAAGAGTACTTTGTAGTTTTTTCGTGTTGTAACTAAGGCAATAAGTGTAATTTGTCATTTTTCATCGTGCTGTATCTAAGTCAATAAGTGTAATTTGTCATTTGTATCGTGCTGTAACTAAGACAATAAGTGTACTTTGTCATTTTTATCGTGTTGTAACTAAGGCAATAAGTGTACTTTGTCATTTGTATCCCTCTGTAACTAAGGTAATAATTGTATTTAGTCATTTTTATCGTGCTGTAACTAAAGTAATTGGTGTACTTTGTCATTTTTATCGTGCTGTAACTAAGGTAAAAACTGTACTTTGTCATTTTTATTGTGTTGTAACTAAGGTAATAAGTGTACTTTGTTATTTTTATCGTGCTGTAACTAAGGCAAGAAGTGTACTTTGTTATTTGTATCGTGTTGTAACTAATGCAATAAGTGTACTTTGTCATTTTTATCGTGCTGTAACTGAGTAAATAAGTGTACCTTGTCCTTTTTAATCGTGCTGTAACTAAGGCAATAATTATACTTTTTCATTAGCATCGTGCTGTAACTAAGGTTATAATTGTACTTTGTCATTTTCATCGTGTTGTAACTAAGGTAATAAGTGTACTTTGTCATTTTAATCGTGTTGTAACTATGGTAATAAGTGTACATTGTCATTTGTATCGTGCCGTTACTAAGGAAATAAGTGTACGTTCTCATTTTTATCGTGTTGTAACTAGGGTTATGAGTGTACTTTGTCATTTTTATCGTGCTGTAACTGAGGTAATATGTGTACTGTGTCATTTTTATCGTGCTGAAACTAACCTGATGTGGTTTTCTACTGAATTCCGTTTTTTCCCGTTTCTTTGCTCTTTAAAGTATTTTTAACACATTCGGTCTTTTCTTCAAGAAGGATCTGGAGGTTATTTATAATACGTTCACGCATAATGATTCCATCTTCTAACTCCTGTATTTTGCTTCGTATTTTTGAGAAAATATGCATTGATTTTTCATCCAATCCATTAGAAGGCAACACAGCCAATGAAGTAACCAATAGAATAAAAAAGGTAATGTAGGCCATGATTCTCAAAATTCAAATACGTTCTGAAAAAGAAAGAGTACGACACAATTAGATTAATTAATCTGTTTTTGATCATAAATGTTGATTGAGCCTATTTTTTTAGAAATGAAATGATTGATTGATTGTAAGTTGTTCAATGTAAGTCCCTCCTTTTTACTCAAATTGAGACGCCTGCTGACTTGGAAAAAATAAACGAGTTATAAGGTCGAGCTAGAATTCTAATTTTTATTTTTTCATAGTTTGATATTATTAACGAAAAATATAGTTAAGTGTGACATAAAGCTCAATAATATCAAGCTAAAAAGAAGTCACTAGCATGCTTTGACTTCATAAGACCCCTTCAACTAAAATGTTCAGAATATGACTAGTTTCGTTTACTTCGTGTGCGCTACAAGAGCTTTGTAGGAATACAAATATTCCTTCGAGGAAAGAAAGTTTGTCGGGCGGATAATCGTATAAAAGTGAATTTGTTCTTAGCACTTTTGTGTGTTGAATTTGCGTTAACGAATAGGTTAGAACCGCCATTTTGGAGACGAGTAGTCACAACATGACAACCCAAATTTCCTCCACTGTGTTTAATTGGACATTCATTGATAACGCTTTTATAACGCTATATGGATTGCAGTAGGGACTCGAAAAATTTCGAGTGCTATTGGGGTCTTAGCTGCAAGGGTAGCCTACATAGCCAGTTTAGTGACTTAATGCATTCTACATGTACTCGCACCATGGCGTGGAAATTAAGTTTGTGATCATTGGTCAGCTTTTCCGACGGCAAACCTGGGTTTCTAGTGCAAATTTCGATGTCAAGGTTTATCTGTTAACAAGAAACTAAAGAAGTGTACGTTATGTCAACGAAACTTGAATAATTTTCTGGAACCACAGAGGCTACTTGATGGACTCAAGTTTCCAGTGTCCGGACAATAGTGCATAAAGATGGACCATCTAGTGCTCATAATGTTACCCTATCTTGGACGCACGATTTTCGGAGGAGTGTCTGATCAGCAATTATTCATTATATTCAAAACTCAGGCCAATATATATTCGTCTGTTACAAGATCATGCATGTCTAAACAGAATATACTTTCTTTACAAAATATGAAACACAGGGTGAAAACGAATCCTCTCTATAACCAGTTTCTGTAGAACTCAGCTGTCGTCTAGCGGGATCATACGTTTTACAAATTCGAATTACTGAAGCTTAATGGTATCCATGTTAGGGTTGAATTATTCTAAGACAGGATAAAATGCATGCTTATTAATTCTGTTTGAGATTCATCAAACACGGTACGATACGGGTTTGGTGGGTTGAATCATGTTGTAACTGGAATATTGGGCTAACACTGGACCATACATGTTATGTATTTTCTTCATGTTGTATACGAAATATTTCTTTAAGACCATATGGTACAAGGGTTGTACATGGAAATATTTCATAAAAGACGGGACCATACGGGTTTGGTGGAATGCATCATGTTGTTAATGCTTTTTGGCTAAACATGAGAGCATACCTGTTAATGAATTTTCATTTCTTTAAATATACTCAATGATATACTATATTAATTTATTTTCAATGTTTCTTGCTGACACCATTTACCAATAGCATGTCAGACATGCAGAATACATTATACCCTATGACTTTACATGTCTAGTCAGCTTCTGCTTATTAGCTACATTACAGCTTCTACTTTCTTTCAAGCAGAGGTGCTGAATTTTTCATGTTTTTAAAGAAAACTAGCATAATCTTAATTTGAAATAAGTAATTATCAGTCACAGTTGCTTTGGAATAATTCTATCTGGGCAATAACATAATAAGTGGAGTCTGGAAAGTGTGATAAGCAAGATGATAGATATAGATAAACGTAATTTTGGAACCTACCTTAATAGGTCTTACCGGTATTCTACTTGATTGTACATTAGCTGTGTGATTTAATGCCCAAATTTATCAAAGTTAGTCTGTTCTTAGGTCTCAATCATGCTTCCTAAGAGAAGTAAGAGGAATCAGGGCTCCGCCGTGAACGAGCCAATAAAACAACGCAGAAGGTCAGCAACAGCAAATAACGCAGAGATCCCGTCAATCGGATCTTCTCAAGACAGCCAACCATCGAGTGATCATGACAAGCTGGCCACGGCAACCATAAGGCAAACTTTAGCCCAGGCAACTGGTTTTCCCTCTGCAAGCACCAGCATTGGTACCATTGTGGATCAAATTTTTCTAGGTGAGCCAGCAAGGCAAACAAGCCCAAACAATGTAAATGGTAAATGTAATTTTCATTGAGGTATACCTCTAAGTTTTTCATTATCTTTGAAAACAAAATTGAATGCCGATTTCCTGTAAAAACAATTCATTTCAGTTTGTTTATACTTTGAATAATTGAGTTAATCATACAGAGCTTATGATGCATGCGAACTTCCGTGTCAGCAACAAGACATTTGAACAATGAGTTTATAGATCTCAGTTTTTTAAATGCTAAAAAAGAACCAATATCTCTTTTTTTTTAATTTCTACTGGATTGATAAACTTGCACCAAAGCCCATTATAAAACATTTCACTTCCTCAAAGGACAGATGCGTTCCTGGTGTTTTCAACTGTTTGCATTGAATTGTTCCCTCAACATGCTCCCCACCTTCTTACAAAATCTATCTCAGGTTACAAACCTCAATTTTACCAACACTAGTCAAAATTAAAAAAAAATGTCCCTCCATGGGTGCAAGAATCTCTTTCCGAAGTTTTTAATTTCTCAGCTCTTGTCTACAGTGATCAATGGATAAAAAGACATATTGTAGCCTTCAGAATAGCTCCATGTTTGTATCAGCAATAGACATCAGTTTTAAAAGTCTTTCTGAGCATTTGAATCTAACCTAGAGAAAGTCATAGGCTCCTGTTCGTTATTAATCTTCAGTTAATGCATACCATTGTATCTAGGGTTTAATGCTATCTTGATAAAGCAGTGACTTTTGTAAAGCCAAATATAGGTCCAAATATTGACTCTTCCACCCTCAAAATCTACTGATTTCCCCCCAATTTTTAACTGCTTTTTCCAAAAAAAATTCCTTACTGTTTTGACTAAATTGAAACTTTTACGTGCAATTTATCTTACACAGAACGCTTACGTGTTTGGTCATTTAGACGCTTAAAGTAATAGCAAATAACAGCAGGTTATTTTGTGCATTTACAAGACTTGGGAAAGCACATGGATCATGTCAAAAGTGTGTGTCAATACATCCTAAGTAATGTAAGATACATGTGAATCAACATAATTTATTTGTTAATCACAGTATTAATAGCCTTGGTCTACAACAAGCATCCCTGATTCTTCAAAATTCAAACCGATTCTATATCCAACTGATGCAACTTGTACTGCAGGGAATCTCAGCAATACTTAATTATCGCATCTTCAAACGTCCTGATGACAGTTTTTGTAACATAACTTTTAAGACTTTTTATATATTATTTTAAACGTGTTTTAGAAATTATTTGAGATTATTAATTAGTAGTTTTCAACCCAATTAACAAAAATAAATTGTTATTTATACCTAACCCTAGGTTTAAATAGGTAACCCTAGGGTCTGAAAAATCAAAAGTGTAAAATGTAACATAAGTCATTTGGTCTTGATAACGAACGGGGTTAGCGGGTTCAATATTGGATTTAGGAGTGTAGCTAAACCCCTTAATGGTTTGTTTCAAAACCTATTCTAACCCCATGCAAGAAAAAAACTCATAAAAATCGAATAAAAAATTTCATGTCTGGAGGTATATCCAACTCCACATTTTTCTTATGGTTTTGAAAATTCTTAACGTTTTATGCCATAAAATGCTTAAAAACCGGCCAATTTCGATAATTTATGGAACTGTTGTAGATTTTTGGGTGTTTTTGGGTGTAGCTAACTTAAAATTGGCAAAAAATGAGTTTTTTGAAATATATCCTTTAACCTAACTTTTTTCGCAAAATTTTAGTTATGTTACATTTTACACTTTTGTAATCCTAACCCCCTGGGTAATTTTGGGGGGTACAGAAAAACTCTTTATGGGTCCTTAAAGCATTTTTAAATCTCTACAAAGGTGGCATAATTTTTTGTGGCTATAAGCAACCCCTTATAAAATAACGAGGGTTTGAAAAGTGTAAATTGTAACATAACTTTTCATATCATATAAAGAGAATTTAGTCTTTGTCTGGGGTTAGGTTTAAATATAGAGGTAGGTCATAACCCTTATTAGAGGACATTGTTATGGTGACAAACACAAACTGTAGCGTTTTCTAAATGACCTTTAGGGCCTAGTTACTGAGTATGGACAAAAACCAAAAGTGTAAAATGTAACATAAATATTTATGACGTTTCCTTTTTGGGCCCTATTTTCTTATAAATCAATTTTAAAGTAATATTTTACCAAAAAATACTTTTATTTAATGTAAATAATCAAAATATAGTGACAAAATCTCTCAGTTATCTTTTATATGACCTCTGCTCAGAGGTAAGCAGCATTTTAGGTGAATTTTTGTCCTAACAAAAATACAATTTCCTCCTATTTCTTTGAAATAGACTTATTTTTCCTTGTATAAGCAAACTGTACAATTCTAAAGCAAAAAATAAAACGTTCATGCATATTCAACAAAAATAAGACCCAATCAGGAGTTGCGACATGACGAATTTATATTTAATATTAGAGGAAAATCTACTTTTAATTAATATTAATAACCTGAAATAGAGAAAATAATTGTCAGCTTCTCTCCAAATGACCTCTGCTCAGAGGTAAGCAGCATTTAAGGTGAAAATTTCTAAGTCCCAACAAAAATATATTTTCCTTTAATTTCTTTAGAATACAAGGAATTAAAGTAGAAATAAGATTTATTTTCCTTCGTCTAAGTAAACCATACTATTATAAAGCAAAAATTTCAGGTTGATGCATATTCGACAAAAATTAGAGCCAATCAGGAGACGCGACTTGTCGAAATCACTTTATTGGTCCTTTTTTTGTTACGACATGATTTTTTGACTAACGAAGTGTTGCGAACGGTTGGAATCAAGGTATATTTATTTAATTCAAAACATATTCTACTTCCTTGCAATCATAAAGGTGCATAAAGCTCACAAAATAGTTATGTTACATTTTACACTTTCTTACCCCAGGTATAGAAATAAGTAACATTATTACTATATTTTTTAAGAATGTGGTAAAATATTATAAAGTAAAGTTAGTTTTGTCTTTGTTTAAGTAAACTGTACTTTTATAAAGCAAACTATTTCGGAATGATACGTAATCGACAAAAATAAGAGGCAATTAGGAGTCGCGACATGTCATGATCACTTAATTGGCCATTGTTTAGTTGCGACATGATTTTAGACTAACAAAGTATTGCGAACAGTTGGAATCAAGGTATATTTAATGAATTCATCACATATTTTACTTGGTTGCAATCATAACAGTGCATAAAGTTCACAAAATACTTAAGTTACATTTTACACTTTCTAACCCCAGGTTTAACAAAATACATATATATGGTATTTTTACAAAGAATGTTTGTAAATAAAATAAAAGAGAGTTTGTTTTTTCTTTATCAAAGTTTACCGTAAAGGTATAAATAAAAATATTGAAGTTCTGTATGTATTCAACAAAAATAGAGACAAATCAGTTGTTGTGACATGTCGAAATCAATGAAGTCATTCTTCTGAGGTTTCGACATCATTTTTCCACTGACCAAGTATTGAGAACAATTTGAAACATGATATGTTATTGTAGTAGAAATTTCCTTGATCAAATTAATAATATGCATAATAGTTATCAATCAGATGCTTCCTAGTGTGTTGGCAATGGAACATTAAATTTTGTAGTGACCAAGACAAAGACGACGACTCAGCGTCAATGGGGAACTATAAATACCGGCGAGTGCTGATGCTAGTGTTAAGTCTACAGGTAGCAGTTGAACAGTGCAGATCGGGATAAAAAGGTGAGAAATTTATTGTCATTCTTGTGTTGCTGCAACATGTTTTTTTTTTACTTAAAAAGTGTTGCGTACAATTAGAAACATGAAATATTTTATTTATTACTTTTCATTATGTTATATTATGTTATAATATACATTCCCTTTTTGGATGTGTTGTTCTTATAAATCTTTTAATATTTTATATTAGAGGAAAATCAACCTTCACTGAATATGAATATCCTGAAATTTAAAGAAATAAATGTCAGCGTCCCTCCCGTACGAAACATACCGGGTGGCTTAGACACGGCTCAAGCACGGATTCCGTCTCCTGAAACCCGTGCTTTAGCATTCCGTGCTCCTATGTAAAGCATGTATGGAAAGCCGTGCCTAAAAGTGGTCGAGGCACGGACACGGCACGGGATATTGGCCGAATTATTTAAATGAGATCACACGGTTTTACAAAACCCGTGTCAGAAAGCCGTGCTTGTTTCCATATATGGACTCACGGATTCTGTAAACCCGTGTCTGAAACCCTTGTCCTTTTCCATATATGGAGACACGGTTTTCTTAAAACCCGTGTCAAAAAAGCCGTGCCTTATACCATATAAGGAGTCAAGGGATCTGTGCATTCATCTAGATCTATGACATGGCCTTTAGAGAATGTCCTGATGTAACTGTGAATGCCAAAATGGTGACTGAAACCAAACTAACTTCACATTGCTTTACATTTATGCTTAGTTTTAGAATTTCAAAAGTTCAAAATCTTATATGAATGTGTACATTTACTTTCTGTTAAAGATTAACTTTATCAGTTACAATTCATGCTAGTTTTTAATTAAGATTTTAATGATAATGTACAATATTCAATTGTAATTTAATCTAGTAGCTATAAGTTTGCACAATCTGAGAAAGAATTTAGTATAAATAAAACTTTCACTCTATAGCACAGTGATGTCACATTAGTGAAAGTCCAACTAAAGTAATTCAAATAAGCCTAAAATATTTCATCATGTTCATTGTCAACATTGCAATACTGAGGAAGATCATGAAAATTGAAAAATTGAATAATTTTTTCTAGATTACACTTACTGCATTTAGTTTAAAAGTGAAGACATTATCCCAGACTGACATAAATACAATTCCAACTGACATCAGTCGGTTAAATATCCTTTAAATAGAGCAAAAAGACACATTGACTTAGCTCATGACCAAGAATCCCTCCAATTTAATATTCAAATAAAGGAAGTTATGATTGAGCATTCTCAGTAAAAAGCCATGAGATATAAATAAATAGTTTGAAGCAAAACCCGCCTCAGTTAAAAACCGTCTCCCTGGGACACGGAGTCCGTGTCTCCACACGGGTTTCTGTGAGTGAGGATTCCTCACTTTCAGACACGGAAGCCGTGTCTGTGTCTTGGACATGCAGAACCCGTGCGGCTTTTTAAAAACCCGTGCGGATTCCATGTCTTAGCCGTGCCCAAGCCATGCCTATTCCGCCTCGAACTTTCGTACGGGCTGCTAATGACCCCTGCTCAGAGGTAAGTAGCATTTTTTGTTAAGTTTTCTCTCTAAACAAATATTCATTTTTCTTGAATTCCTTAAATATACAGGGAATATAAGTAAAAATAAGACTGATTTTCCTTTGTCTAGGTAAACTGTATTGTTATAAAGCAAAAAATTTAAGGTTAATACGTAATCGACAAAAAAAAGGACAAATTAGGAGTCGCGACACCTCAAAATCAATTAAGTATCTCTTGTTAAGTCGCAATCATTTTTTTTAATTTCTGAGTATTGCGAACAATTAGAATTATGCTAAATCTTGTGAATTCGACACAAAATCTACTTTAATGCAATTTTTACAGAGCAAAATCTTTAAAAATGTTTATGTTACATTTTACACTTTCAAACCCCAAGGTTATGATTATAGTTTTTTCTTGTATTTCTTAAAAATACAGGTAATTAAAGTAAAATCAGGATTGTTTTTTCTTTGTCTAAGTTAACCATACAAATATAAAGCAAAAAATTAAGATTCATACGTAATCGACAAAAAAAGGACAAATTAGGAGTCGCGACATCTCAAAATCAATTAAGTATCTCTTGTTTAGTCGCAAATTCATTTTTTTAATTTCTGAGTATTGCGAACAATTAGAATTATGCTAAATCTTGTTAATTCAACACGTAATCTACTTAATGCAATTTTTACAGAGCAAAATCCTTAAAAATGTTTATGTTACATTTTACACTTTCAAACCCCAAGGTTATGAATATACTTTCTTCTTGTATTTCTTAAAAACACAGGTAATTAAAGTAAAATCAGGATTGTTTTTTGTTAGCATGTTAACATGTTAGCAATACGTAACAAGAATGATTTTGATAATGACTACCATTATTGTGAAAATAGACTTCAAAAATGTTAAAAATGTAGACTGTGCCGAATTTGTTAAAGGTTTTATAGCAAATAAGCTGGATAATTATAAATGATGATACTTTTACTTATATATTTTATTCTGCCTTTCAATTTGAAAGTAAATTACAATCAATCTTATGGATCTTTCCAAATTTGATTGAAATGTCGACATTTTTCACAATTGGAAAGGCCCAGGCCCCTTTTAAAAATTGCAGGAAAATCTCAGCATAACATTTTCTGTTCAGTTATCAAAATATGCTATTTCTTTGGTTATTTTTTTACCAACAATTACTCCCACAGTAGTATAGCATCACACATATCAGTTATAATAATAATAATAATAATAATAATAATAATAATAATGATAATAATAATAATCATAATAAGGCCCCGTGTCAGCGGCAGTCGTTGGCACGATAAAGATCTCTCACTGCTCAATGGCCCTAAAAGCCGAGAAAAGGTCAAAATTTGAAGCCCTTCACCGGTGACGTCTCCATATGAGTGATAAATTCTTGAGAGGGACGTTAAACAATATACAATCAATCAATCCTTCTAGCATTTCATGCATTCTTAAGACTAGGGAATATAATAGCAAAATTAGTGAAACTGTGTAGGTAGATCATCGATTTTGACATCGGCTTTGAATACAAAACCGTTGACAAATCAGGAGGTTCAAATTAGTAGGAGAGATTATAAGACTAACAAACACCAGATTCCTTTTATTATTTCCTTTCAACCCATTCATGAATCTGCCCAACCAATTTTAGGACCACATCTATAGAATTAGTGAAGCCACACATGCAGTGTCTTTTGGTTACTCTGAAAACATGATTAAAAATCTAGGCAGTGGAACTCGGATGCTATTCGTCAGTATATTTGCGTAGAATCCTTCAAGATTTAATTCACTGGACATATGTAAAGTTAAATACAGGTGATAAGTTGTCTGGTGTATTTAAAATCCTCTTCATTTCAACTTAACTTCGATGTGACAAGTCAGTATAGGTCAAAAGCTGTCTGCTGTATAAAATGTCCCCCTCTTTTTCACAATTAGCATTTGGATATGACAAACACGGGTCAGAATTTGTCTGCTGTGTAAATTTAATATAGGATTCCCATTAACACAGGTCAGAAGTTGTCTGCTGTATGAAATACTCACTTGAATAGACTTCTTTTAACCAAAGTACTCTGTACCAAATAATAATACTAATCTCAAGACAGATCAGAAGTTGTCTGCTGCCTCTGTGTTTTGGAACAATAAAAATGTACTTAATAGTCTTAACTTTTCGAAAATTATAATTATATGTCATTTTATGAATGCAAAGGGTTTGCCTTTCTGGTGGTCACATTGTAGATTGAATGATACTTCGACTTTCAAAACATGATTTCGTAGCGATTTGTGAAAAGTATTAAATACTAGTTTAAGGTGCTATATACAGGTCTGGGCGGCCTCCGTTTTTGGCTAGATTCAATATGGCAGCCAAAGTTTTTACCATATATGGAAATCGCAATGCAATGTCGGATAGTTTATCTCCTGATTTCAGAGGATAACACAGGTAATTTTCAAACGCCTCGTGCCTAAGTTTAATCAAAAAGTGCAAGCACCAGAGTACAATTAATTAAAAGATCAAACATTAAACTATCGATTGTATGTGGCGATTTGAGATTATATGTCTAGAATTTTTACAATACGCTTTCAAAGTTGGCACTTCTTGCGCTTCATTTCTACTTAAAATTTCTTGTTATTTTGTATAATTTTTATGTTTTTCCTATCAGGACAAATAAAAAGGCACTTAAATGCTCAAACAATACAAATAACATTACTTTCATATTTTCTTTTAATTAAAAATTAGAGAAAAGGAAACACAAAAGAAAACGTACTGTAAAGACAAAATACACTCTGTCGGATAATTTAAGCAAAGAAAAAATAAATATTATTTAGAGAAATCAAGAAAAAAAACCACTTTTTAGCTATGCAGCATCCAAACTTCCGCTAGAGTTCCTAGATGAGGCCTCGACGGGGGCTATGCATCCGCAGTATATATATTTCCACGGACAATGTAAGTTTCAGTCAGATTACTTTTGTAGTTTTGACAGCGGATAGATGTAATTGAATTTTAGTCAGTCTTAACTGATAGGGAGGACGGTCTAACCTTGCTGTAGATGGAGATTGATCCCAATTTATTTCGAGTCAGGGTCTTAATATGTTGATATTTAATATTATTCAAATGCGACATTAAAAACGAAGTGAAAGATATGTACGGCAGTCTTCAGCGATAAAGATCGACGATAAATTTAAAAAGGGGTCTGAAAATGGACTTGAATGAGTTTGCACGAGGAGGGGGGGGGGTTGCGAATTTCATCTTATGTATGCTGCATCCGACATAGGATTTTTTCCATAACGTTGAATTTTCGTTTTCGTTTGGATCGAATTATAACGTGTACATTCTGTGTGGAATTATTTTTTGACCGTGCTGTATTTTAGATACTGAATACCCGGTAGTTGGCTTATTCAACAGCATAGAAGACTAAACACAGAACGGAAAGTAGCTCCGACCACTGTAGTCCCGAGCAGAAGAGCAAACTTCTAAGAATAACACCTCTATCGCACACGTCATTAAATGAAATAATAATAAAAACTGAATTTTTCAGTAATATGGTTTTTTTTAATTTTATACTGTTAACACAAATATTTATTGTACCAGAGAATGAACTTGGCTATAATTAATTTTCAGACAGGAAAGGGTTGAAAAATCAGCGTACAGTACATAAACTGAGCAATGCAAGGGTTGATGTTATTTGTTTGGTTTAGACTGCCCTTTGTTTTGAAAAGTCCCGTAGGTGGCGACACTCTGTTTCTAGAGGATAAAATCTATCCTCCAAAAACAGAGGTCGCCTAGACCTGATATATGGATACTGATAGATTGTTCTCAAACACATTGGTTTCTTAAAATTTGTTTGTTTTAAAATTTACCCGAAAAGATAATTGATTATCATTGCTCTTGCCAAGTCGCCTTCGGGTGGATGGATTCAATATCTTATTGGATTTGTGGTCTCTACTTTTTAGATAACCCACCTTTTTGTGGACAGGCAGGTTGTGTTTTCAGGGTTTTGAGAAGTTTATTCTCATGTAATTTAGGGTTAGGTTTGTTGGGGGTCAGATTGCATAATACTCATTGAAGATAAAACTTTGATTGTCAATTTTTCTTGTCATTTCTGACCCCAATATTTGTACTAGTTTTACATGTTATAAATAAATGACATTTTTTCATTTCAACACCGTTTTACTAGTTCTGCTTATCTTGTCAATAAACAAGATTAGTCAAATCGGCAAGATAGTTATGCAACCAACCGAACATAAATAAGGTATTATTTATATACAGTACAAAATAATAACCTACATGTGACATGTGATATTTATACTCAATATTTTTCATGTTATTGATTCCGTTACGTGACAAGTTTTTAATGATGTATGTACCTAGTTCTGTGTAACCCTGCTACGTGCACGTATCTAACTTTACCCAAACCACAGTTTCAAAATATTAAGCCAATTAGTGTGGCTCCTCATCTTGTATGATAATTTTGTTTCATTTCATTGAAAGGAGAAGCCACGCAAAAATTTAAAAGAAATCACCCTCCATCTAACTCCCGAACAACCTCCCCAGTTTTCAATTATTTTCACCTGCCTGGCCTGTATTTTTTAGATAACCCATTTTTTATATGAACAGGCAGATTGTTTTTCTGGGTTTTGAGAAGTTTATTACCATGTAATTTTAGGTTGTTTGTTGGGGTTTAGATACCATAGTATGTATTGAGTTAAGAAATTGTTTGTCAATTTTCTAGTCCTCTCTGACCCCAAATATTTTTACTAGTAAAAAAGTAGAGGGTGAAAGTTCTAATACATTATAAATAATGACAGAGTCAATTTTTATCTCTAGGTTTTGACCTTCAAGTCAAAGAAACTGTTTAAAGTTGGCAAAATAAAGAACAAATTTTATTTATTACCTAATTTAATTTTCAGCCGAAATTTAAAGTATTTTCTGAAAGCTAAATAAAAAGAACTGATGATTAACCCTGAAGTGAGTTTAGTTTTTATAAAACAATGGGAATTTGTAATTTGTCAAACACTCATTCTCAATATAAGGGCACAATTGCCTCTCTGATTTTTTAAAAAAATGAAGTTAAAGATAACAAATTTTCTATCAATTACCTTTGAAAGAAAATATCTGAAGATATTGTTTCAAGATTTTTTTTCATCAAATTTTGAAACATGGAATAATGACAAGACGGTAAAGTAGAGGGTAATTTTATTCAGAAATGTGGCTTGAAATGTACGTTACTCTTTCTTCAATGTCCAAAAAGAAAATGTAGTCATTGAAATCACAATATTGGAATATCTCATCTTAACACCAGCACATCCTACCAACTCTGTCAGCAACATATTTTCTCGGCATACGAACGTGCGTTTGATTTTTTGTTTCAAAAAACAAAGGTTACTTTTTGATCCAGATGTATACAATTTTTTTTTTAAATATATGCTTTAAATTCTTCTCTCTGTTTTGTTTAGAGCGATCAGTTTGGAATGAAGCTTGTTATGTTATTCGATATAAAAAAAAACTTAGGGCAGATAAAGTTTGTTAAACTGCATATCCTAAAAATAAGCTTCATACCTTAGAGTCAACCACATGGGGCAGTGGTTAGAGCGTCTGCTCTAGAGACGCGAAGTAAGTATAAAATCATTACGTCGCGGGTTCGAACCAAGCTGTGGAACGTGGAGACCGCTCCTTCAGATTAGACCGTATACGTAAACTAGGTCCCGTGCCGCAGTAGGTGCTGTCACAACATACATACAATCAATCAATTATTCATTTGATAGTACGTTTGCTTAGATATTCCCAGTATTTCAAGGTTTTTTTAAAGAAACATTTATCTATTTTAAAAAAAAAAACCAAGATCACGCATTGCATTTATTTTTGTACAAATAATTATGATTGAATCAAGAAAGACAATTTGTTCTTGACTTTTGATCTTGAATGTCGATTGTTTTCTCCTTATTTTTTATTTTACCATCTCCCCCAAATAACTTAACTGTAAAAAACTTATTCACATATTCAAGTGAATATAATCATTCTTCTTTTATTTTTCGAATTAGTAATGGAATAGTATTTTTTTTATAAGATTCAACATTTTCAAGAGCTATAAGATGCACGAAAAGTTTCAATAAGGTACTGATTTTTCAGTAATATGGGATATTTTTTTGGGAAGAAAAGTAAGGTTAAATACGCCTATGTTTAAAAGTTAATTATAATTGCTTAATGATAACAACAATAGCAATTAAAAGAATTATAAAAAGCAATTCTGAAATTCTACTGAATAATGATTTTTTGATATTGTTGTTCATGTACTGTCTGTATAACTATTAACAATCAAATTGATTGAATTCTTTTGGGTTTTAGAATGATAATATATTAGTTCAATTATCTAAATTAAATAAACTCAAACTAATTTGATATTGAATTTTGATATTTTAGTTCAAAATCAAATTTTTTTAATTTCCAAAACGTTTTAAAATTTTAAAAATTTCGAATTTTTACCTTGAAATCTCAAAATTCGAATGTGTAAAAAATATATCTTTATCGTATGAGTTCTTCATCTAGGTTCAGAAGGTTTACATTTGGAATCTATAGTTCTGTAACATATTTCGTCTATTGATTTTTTAAAATTTAAAATTAACTTCGAACTTATATTTAAAACGGTTTGGATTTAATTAAAAAAAAGAAATTTGATTCAAATGTTCTAACCGGTCACGAAAGCTTAGTAGTAAAGCGGTCACTTTGTGATCGGGTGGCCCAGGTTCGATTCTCGGTCGAGACACAACGTCAAACCTAAGACGTTAACTTGGAAGTGATTCTTCCTTCTTTAAACTCTCGGCATTATAAGTGAAAGTCACGTTTCTTTCGGATAGATCTTAAAAACGTTGGTCTCGTGTCGGGGAAGGCATTGACAAATTAAGAACTCCCACTGCTCAATGGCCCCGATTGCCGAGAATAGGTCTAAATTTGAAGCCCTTTTACCGGCATATGGTGAGGTTTCCATATGCGTGAAAGATTTTCGAGAGGGTCATTAAACGACATACAATCAATCAATCAATCATTCAATCAAATGCTCTAATTTCAAATAATTAAAAGGCTTTGAGTTTTCAGAATTTCATATATCAAATATATCATATCTCCCAAGCTGAATTGAATTTTGAAAATCAGTTTAATACTTTAATTATTTAAAAGCTCTTTTGCTTAATCAAAAGAGTTTTCTAAAGTGGTTTTAGAATTCAGTATTTGAAGTACAAAACAGAAATTAAAACGTGTCATAGTTGAAAGTTAGAAGTATGCAGTGAATTAAAAAGTACACGTAATCGGAAGACAAAATATGTAACTAAATTTTGTTTGGATTGCTAAGCGTAGATTTTCTTAACAATCAGTAGATTATAAACTCAAGTGATTAAATTACAAACATCTTTTATGGGAAAGTGAATTTCTAAATTTAAGTTGAAAAATCAAAAATATTTAAGTTTTAAAACATGTTTTAAACTAAAACATCAAATTTCATCATACCAAATCAATTTAAGATTTTGAGATTTAGATATATGAACTAACATAATAATATTTTAGAAACTCAAAATCATTTTAGAAATTTGAATTGTTAAGTGTTACACGGACCATGTAATTTTGCTTTATACTTAATATACTTTTTATTTATCTTCCTAGAAATTAACATGAAAATGATGTAAATATAACTTACAGAACAGTAAGACTGGTAGCAGAAAAGTAAGGCAGGTAGCTAATCTTCTGATCCTCTGTGAAATTCAAATGAAATGACCTTCTATTATATACACATGTTGAGGTCATTTTTGATTATTAAGCAAAATAGAAACAGTCACATTTCATTGATCCATTTTTCTTAAAACGAAATATTTTTGAAACAAGCAAAATAATTCTTAGAAATAAACGTCCAAGTATAGCCAAGGAATGAGGTGTTATTGGTCATTTTTGTAATGCATTTCTCTAAAAGCTATCTTCTGATAGTAGCAAATTGAAAGAATAATTTTGTATGTTTTCATTATTAATGATACAGTAAAGTTAAAGTTTCTAAAAAGAAACTCTCTATATTTTAATTTGTGTTTTTATGTGCTATTTCACAAATATGAACTTCACACTTGTAATTTCAAATGAAAGGCCAACATAACAAAATCATGAATAGTTTTGATCTTTTGAGACACACCTAGGTAGAGATTGAACTTTAGTTTTATGGTTAGCCTTGAACCTGTCATGCAGATGATGGTGGCGTGCTGTTACACAATTCTATAATAGAATGATGAGAAAAGAAAAAATTATATCTTCTATTTTCATCTATTTTAAAGCTTTGTTTTCTATATTTACCTAAAGAAATGAAACAGATTTTGTAAAAATGATATCATATGACAAAGGCAGAGCCAAATGGTACATATCAATTTATAAATACACCAATTTAAAAAGGATTCATATCATTTAAAACAATCCATCTGTTATAAATAAATCATGTTTAAAGCCAGAAATTGTTTGTTTGACATCTTCCGATCAACTGCCCCCCCCCCCTCCATCAAAAGGCACTAAACTTGTTTTTAATTTGCAGGATGCGATATTATTTTAACATAACAAATATCATTTTTAACCATCTGCCTTCCTTCACTAAAACATTAATCCAATCATTGATTTAATTTATAGGAAGTCATTTGTCTTAATAAATTGTGTAAAAATTATTATACTTTACTTTCAATGGATTTGTAGGATATACAATAAATTTGACAGTCCTTTGTAAAACAAGTACGACTGAGACAGCCATTTTTCGTCACAAGTGACCTATATAGTAACGTCATTTTCCCATTGTGATGTCACAAACAAGGAGCAAATATTATTAATAGAACTTGTGTATGCCTTTGTGTGTACCAAATTGTTTTCTAATCTGACTTGTGGTTTATAGATACAAAGATAGTTCGCGAACTTTTTGATCACCCCTCGTATTTGTATAGATACATCCACAATAAGAGCAAATAAGTGTCCATTAAAATATGTATATCCCATCCCCAGGACAAATGAAGTCTCATCACCCGAGTGTCTCTTATTGTTTCCTTCTTTATATTTTATATGGTAAATACGAGCAGAATGCAGCACCACATATATTTTTATAGTATGAACCGGATGTGTATCGAACATGTGGGGTGTTTCATTCAAAGATCGATTGGAAACCGTTATATCGAATCGAAATATGAATGAAATGCATTTTTATTGTACCGGATACCTTTACAAATGTATCAAAACGACTAAGCCTTTTCCCATTTAGACCCGTACCTTTTATGCTTCAACAAATGAAGCAAAACCTTTGTATTTCAATCTTTACTTATTTTCAAAAGAATTTTGCAGAAATAACAATTCACATATATGAAACTGAGCACATGGATGATGTCCGATATGCATTTAAGGAAATGGCATCTATTTTGACATTGCAGAGGAGAGAAAGAAATGGATTAGTTTAGTTTGGCATTCAGTAACCAATCCATCGACTTAATAATGTTTGAATAATACGTGTAAAAATCAATTTGGTGTTTTGGTCCTGCTTAAATTTAACCAGAAGGAAATCCGGCTTAAGGGAGAAGGCAAATTCATACGAGAGTTTACTCTTTTATCAATTATAGAAAATCTCTGAACGAGTATTTGTTTGTCGAGATAAGTATACAAAAGAGGTATGATTACTCTTTTATTTATTTTTTTCTATGTATAAAACCTTGGCAAGATACTGTTAACGTATTGCATTTGGCGGTGTATACTTTTTAGCGTTTTTTGGCGGGAAGAAACTTCCTCTAATTCAAATACAAAGCAAAATATCTTGCAAATATAGACATAAGTAAGAACATTGAGAAATGTGCTAAATGAAATCTACGCTTACTTGTTCAAAAAATTAATATCTGCAAAATAGTGTACACGCTAAATATAATACATTTACAGTACAGTAAGGTATACTCTTGCAATAAATCGATTTCTAGGGCCCTTATAATACGTTCTCAGAGAATCTGCAAACAAACACACGACAGTACTACTTGTCTGGTGAATGAATATACGGACGTTATATAAACAAACATTCTGAGAGAATAGCCTGGGAAAAAAATATCCCCTACCCTTTTTGCTTCTTAACGTCATTTTATAAGATATTTAAGGTAAATGTGCTTAGTGTTGAGGTTGTGAATGCCTTTTACCTAATAAAATCATCCATCTAAAGACATAATTTCAACTCATGCAACGTCTTTTTCTCGCTTTATATTTACCATTTAGCACAGCACAAACCCGATTTTATTAAACCATAATGAAAAATTCAGATTGCCTTAATTCCATCAAAAATCAATGAAGCGTAACGAAATTCAAATAAATAAATGAATAAATAAATAAACAATTCTCAATACTTACATCAATATTTATTCGGTGAATGTACTTTTACGCGACATGATTGTCAGAGTTTCCTGTAACGATGTTTATCTACGGAGATTTGTAAAATAACTGTTGAATTTCATAGATTAACATATATTTGCATATCCATTGCTCTCTCCAACTATGAACCTGCAGCCAGCAACTGCGTTCATAGGACTATAGACGCAACTGCTTCTGCTAAGAGTGCAATTGCTCTATAGCTCAATCGTGTAGAACAAGTTCTCCTACACAGGTGTACCCTGTTGAGAAGTATATATATGAAGTGTTTCGTAAAAGCACTAAAAATAAGTTAATAATAATATTTTTTGGAAAAAAAGAAATTCAGACAATCAAAAATTGCTGATTTATATCTTTAAAAATTTAATTTTGGTCAGTGTATTTAATTGTAAAATAAAACTTTTTAAAGTTGTAGATAACTGCCATATTTTTATTTTTTCATATCATATATATTTGTACAAAGAAAGATAACTCTTCACACTCGGGTAATTACATTCAGAAAGAGGAAATTTCTTTAACTAGTATATCAAGAATGATTTCAGCTATTAAAAATAAATATGAAAAGCTAAAAAAAAAAAAATTCATAGGAAAGCATTCTTGAATAATAATCATTATAAAAGCATCTTCATCTTTCATCATAATGTTAAATTATTGATTTTTGTCAGAGGGTTTCAATAACGTTGATCGATGACGTCACAACTGCATCAAAACAAAAATTAAGAGAATGTGATGACGGCCCTGCTTGTATCCAGATAACTGTTTGAGAGGGCAATACTTTATAAATTGTTTGTGATTCATTAGAGAAAAGGATCATTGATCAAGTGTAATGATTTTAAAGCTGTATGTTTTTCATTACTGAAGTTCAAGACAAGTGACCGCGTCCTCATGTAAGTCAGGATTTCCTCTGATATTCTTTTAAAAAATCAAAGAATGCAAATATAAGTAATAAACAACGATTATTCAGTGAACATGGCGTTATGAATAGCAATTGCCCTGCTGGCATATTTTCCATGATGCGCTAGCGCTTAATCTTATCCCCCTTACTGCGAATAAAGAAATCATCAAATTCAATCGAAATTCACGGTGCGCCTACTTTGAAATCTTCAATAAGTAGAAGGGGAAATCCAGTCTTCTTAACTCTGAGATTTACGTAAATTATTCTTTTAAATCTAAAATTATTGATTAGGCCTACATAGGTTAATAATTCTTCTTATTTCAAAATAATTGATGTCATAAAGTCATATATAGTATATGTACTTCAAGAGACATCAAATTCATTTTTAAAAGTATTTTTACCGTCAGTGAAATTACAAAAATAATTAATTGAACCTTAAAATAGGTATTAAGCTTTTTTTGTTTTGAAAATATTTTAAAATTCTGAAATATTTTGAACCATTTCGGGTAAAGAATTATGCCTTTGCGTTATCAATCGTCTAAGATCGTGTAACGTGTAGAATCGTGTGCGTGAAGGATTGTTTGTGTAACAGGTTTTATCGTGCTTGCAGCTAAGCTATCTGATTGCCAGTATTGTTGACAGTTGCAATGTATTAATCTTATGTGTTTTTCTCCGAATAATTTAGGTGATTATATGCTTAAAAGTGCGAACACACTTCAGCACCCCAGATAAGGATAACGATGGGAATTTACTTCACTGCGCTACTGTATACCGGGAAGGATGGGGGTTAAACAATTGCCACCGCACCTTCCCCAATGAAAAATGGAATTCAACAAACTGGCAATACCCATGGTTCAACAGTATTCCATCCGGAAGACTTTTTAAGGAGACGTTTATGAAGATCAGACATCAGTAGATCAATAATCAATTGGGAAGGGACGTATTGATGTAATGTCAATACACAAGTCGTGCATTCTAATAAAAGAACGTATTTTCTCTTAGTCTAAGATAAAACACTGTTCTTCAATCTTTTTCTTTACAATAATCAAATCTACCCAACTCTCCGACCAATTTCTTCCGACTTTAAAATGAATTGTTTAAGAAATGAGTGTAATATTTTTTTTCATTTGATCAAAATATCAAAGAAAAAAAATCATCAATGCGAGTACAGGTCATTGATGGATGTGCCGGTTAGGTAGATAGCCCGACTCCGAACACAATCTCTACCCAGAACCAGGATGGGTGACAGCTAGTCATTGGTTTTCATCCAATCTAGTTTGCAGGGGTAACAGCTTATGGTATTGATTGGCTGGTGTTCTGCTGTGTGGAGAAGGGTTGGGTAATTGGGGAAGTGGGCATCGATTTCTTTAAAGGGTTTAACTTTACTTACCAGATTTGGATGTTGGGTGAATTTTTCCGACTGGCAACTCCAATCACACCCTTGATACCCCATCATATCCCCATCGTATCAGTGGGGGCGTCTTCCGACCTCATGGGCTAGGAACCACTTCTAGATTGCCAGCAGCTGATAAATCAGGCACAAAATCCATGGGTTCCGTTGTACATCCATTCATTCACTTATGTGGATGAAAAGATGACCACAGGGCGGGTTGTGTTTTTGCGGTCAGTGGCTTGATTCAGCACTTAACCTTGGAGCAACTCCAGGGAGTAGGGCGGATCTCCACTGAACGTCTGCTCGTTGAAACAGACAGTCTTCACCTCATAGTTGGCCAGGGAAAAATGACCAGGGTTGGTGACAGAGGTCTGAAAGGTGGATTTTGGTATATTGGTCGAAGAAGTTATGATGAGTTTCTGCATTTTGTTTGGTCATCAAATTTGTCATTCTTATCTCCCTAGAGTGAGTGGTGTCGTATGATTGAAGAGCGTTTGTCATGTAGTTGTGTCTTTGCAGTCCAGGGTGGATCCGAAGCGCTAGGAGTAGGTAGTCCGGAAGAACCTGCATTGCTGTTTTATTGATCAGACTGTAGGAAACACAGTATAGGATTCTTTTTATAGTAATTAAAATACGCACAGAACCTCTTACTTGAAAACTACAATGTATTTATTCTAACGTTTTTCGATCTTTATAACAAATTTAGGTTTTATAATGTTAATTTTTCAATGTTTAATAAAATAAACTGCTTAAAAATCCACAAAGAAACAAGATATATAGGGGTTTATTTCTTGTGGTGGAGGAATATTTAGTAGAACATTATGCAATTCTACACATTTATTAAATTAATATCTTTAAAATTTAGCTCACATACTTTTACTCTGAGAATATGTTCAGTTATGATATGCTAAGAATATTTAACATAGGTCGCAATTCTTTCCTCAACAATTTTTCCCTAGAAACGAAGAGCTCTCAAAAAATCAAGATTAACAATTCGATGTTTATTGCCTGAAATTCGCTGCAAACTTAATATTAAAGTTTCAATGTATCATAAAAACAAGACCAACAAGTGAAATGAATTGTCATATTTTATATTTTACGAGTCAAAATCGCCAGGATTATTTGTTTGTTGTTATTGTTAATATTTCAAATATCGAAAAGAGTTATTTCTCTTTGTCAAGTTACCAAACATGGTTGTCAAGATTCGTTCTGAAGATGATATGGACGCTATACAACTATCTATTTACAAGGAATTTACGACAAGAGTATAGTTGATTAGGTCTAGGGAATTTGTTGAAACCGAGCCCCTGTGCCGTTGCTGTTAGATGTTGGAAAAATAAAGACGGAACCGAGTGCAACTTTTTTTTCGCAAAATATTCACTTTTTGAATAAATTGCACTGTCCATTTATTGCTCTTTCATTTTTTTCGGTGAGCTTAATATACACTTTTTGTTTAAATGGTACTGTAGAGCTCTAGTTCTGTCATTTTTTTTCCCGACAGCTACACATCTGCAGCTAGACAGTGATAAATGACAAAACTGTTATTCACATTTAGTTGGTTACATTCGTATAAAGCAGAAAAATATACAACATAAAAGATAGAGCAAATTCCATGGGAAAATAAACAAGGTGACCGAACTTTTTCAAGAATTTTTAAATGTTTCTATTCACCAGTTCACCCGAACAGAGATTATTCATACAATACAACTGAAAATAGTACTGAGTAGTTGATTCAATGACTTTGACAGTAAATGCAATCAAAATTAACAGTGATTAAGTCCCACATTTACTTTTTCGTTCACAAATTTTTAGATAGAGGTGCAACGATACCCCTACCCCACGATACGCATAATAATGCATTGTAAAGCGCTTTGAGTAGCATTTATGCTAGAAAGGCGCTATATAAATACGATCATTATTATTATTATTATTACAATACGTATCATTGTATTCAGTGTAAGACTGAAAACAAGTTTATTTGCCGCTTCTGCAGTTTCATTGAGCTCATGTTTTGTGCAGAAGCAATTTTGAAATTGTAAATTACAAACTAAAAAAGGAGGATTTGGATAATTACGGACCAATTGAACCAAATCAGTGATATTAGTTTCACGTATCGTGAACTGAACCGTGGAAAAATAAACCGCGGTATACCGCCAAACAGTTTATTGTTGCACTCTTATTGTTAGACCATGAATTTATGACGGTTTTTATCATTTCACTATCACAACAAGAAGTACATAGCTGATAAGACTGGTAGGTAGATGAATCTCCTCCATGGCACCTTATCCCATTTATGATTTTTAAGATGTCCAAGTCTCCTCTGATCTAAAATTTTTATTGTTCAGTGGAATTCTGCACCTTGTCTCTGTTTTTTTCTTTAAAAATATCCTTTATTTTTGCCTGAGAGACAATCAAAATTGAAACGCCTTCGCAACAGCTAATAATTTCTAGCTAAAGAAACTGTAGCGTTATGGTTTTATATTTTAGTGTTTTATGAAAACGCATCTGATCTTGTAAAGCGAATTTGAAATTTTCTCCATTTTTTCAGCCTACTTTTAGGGTGTATTGTTCTTCATTTCTTCATTGAAGCATTGGAAAATTGATAACGTTGTGTTTCTAAATGTCATATATATTCGATCATGAACCTGTTTACCCAGTATTTTATTCACTTCCTTAACCCTTGATAGGCGTCTCCTGAGACACCCCCCCAAAAAGAATTTAGTTCTTATTCTTAAGAATGTTACAGTATTATTCTGCAGATATGATTTTAATTTTAAAGGGATGGAAGTTAGAAGGTGGACAAAATATAAAAGTTTGGAATAAAACATTGCTTAGGAATGGAAATGTAGTTTATTGACCTATGCAGGATTATTGAGAAATGTATCTCTTATCTTGCGCAGAAAATCTTGCGCCGTACATTGTACAAAATGTGCAACATGGGATCGGTGGCATTATTGTCCTAAATTTAGATAATAATCCAAATAACTTTTTCTGTTTCTGCAGTAACTAACTTCAAACGTCTCTATGTGAACACGAATTTTGATTTTCGTCAATGAATTTGCATTTGCACGGCGTTCAACGTATATGATGTCAAAATAGAATTATACAAACATTTGATCTCCTATTTCTTTTTGCATGTATCGCGTTTAAATGATGTATTTTCTATACACTTTATAAACGAAGCACATTGGGCATGATACGAGAAAGTTTTCTACATGAAAATAAATCTAAATATAATAAACCTGCATGTTTTTTTTTTTCGTTTTTCATAAGCTTTATAATGTTATAGAATTAATGATAAAATGAAAAAAAAAATACAAATACATTATTTATTTTATGTTGAAAGATTAATGCGATTATCATTTTTTTTGAAATAGCAGGAGAATGTTAAGAAAAAAAAAACATTGTCATACATAAGAAAGGTACTTGACTTTGTATGTATACATATTAAACTAAGGATGTCAACGAATATTCGAGTACTCGACTATCGTTCGATCATTCCGACTATCGACTAAAATTTCTTTAGTCGGTTATTCGTTAAAAATGTGTTTCATCAAAGTAATATTGAATTTAAGGCAATAGACTTATATTTGCCGATTTCATTTATTTACATGTCAATATTTTCATTTGTAAAAATTAAGGGTATTGTATAATTGATCAAAGAAATTATTTGTGTGTCGATGTATTTTTGGTAAACATATCTTCAAAATATAATTATGTACTAAAATTGAAGGCAGTTATGAGTCTCAGAGTAATTAAACCGTGTTTTCTTTTTCTGATATTAATTTCATGCAATCATTGATTATTTGTACAAAAATTTCTTAGGTATCTCTCTCTCTCTCTCTCTTTCTCTCTCTCTCTCTCTCTCTCTCTCTCTCTCTCCATGTGTTTTAATAATAGACACGCTCTAATTGTTTAATTACCTGTCAAAGATCATTGACGGACACGCAGAAATTGACTTCAATTATGTGGTGCATGTACTACTTAACTAATTACCGTTATGTAAAGAAAGGACAAATACAAGCTTTTTATAGATCATTCCACATTTAGATAAAATGCGCAGCAAACATATTAATTTGGTCACCTTCAATTTAACCATTAGACTGTTGATTTTGTTGACTTTTTGTGGTTGATGTTAATATATATGTGATGTTGACTTTGAAAAGTATATCTGATACAATTTAAAGATAAAACAAAATAATATAGTTATCAAAATTAATTTGTGTTGAAATGTGTCCGTAGCACGAATGAGGTCAAACCAACGTGCTACTTTTCCCGTCAGGACAGTAGGCCACAACTTATGTTGATGTTGGGGGTATGCCATTTTGCCGGCTGCCCCACTGTTGTGTAGACCACTGTGGACAATACCTGCCAACTCGAATAAAACATTAAACTTCAATACGTAGCATTTGTTTATTATATACATAGGTCTTTGATAAATCAAATAAAATATATAATATATATAAAAACGAAAAGTAACATTGAAAAATCGGCGAATTCTTTACCTTTTAAATCAATGCCATCGTAGCTGAGAACCGAGATAGATAAAATGTAAACAGTTGATTGTAAACAGAGATAAGAGAAAAGTTAAATGTCACAGGGATCGACACATTTTAAACATTTACATATACTATTGATATTTACTTAATTTATTATTTTTATTAAATTCCATATAGGAACATAATGCATTGCTTTTCTTTTGAGTGAGTTTATTTAATTAGCTTCTTTTTTGAGACAGCTTATATATACCCAGACGATTGATATCTTAGGGGCATAGAGATGTACTCCTCAATTGAGGATACTAAGTGAAGATATTTCATGTGGAATTAAGGAGTCTCTGTTTAGAAATGTTCTTCTACAATTAAGGATACTCGGTAAAAAGATGTAATTCTAAACAAAACAAAAATTGTTATTTTGAATAGCTCAGTATTCAGCTTTAATGAGATTTGTTGTTGAAATGCATTTTTCGAAGAAACACTTTATTTTTGTCTGTCGGATAGATTGAAAGATTTAAGCTGAAAACCTGAAATATCGTATTATTTCTTTTAATTATTTTTGTCAACTTCATTCATAAATCAAAGGAAAAAACGCAACTCTGAGATATCACAAATAACATCACTGACTAAGGGGATAAAGAAAAGTAGCTAATGTTCCTTCCATGCAAGAATTGTTGATTGATTGATTGATTGTATATTGTTTAACGTCCCTCTCGAGAATTTGCCGGTGAAGGGCTTCAAAGAGCAAGAGCCATCTTATGTATAAAATGGCCCTGTAGTTAAAGCAATTAATTAGCTACCACCCTCTTTCCATTTTCATATATTTTCAAAATAAAGTAGACACTTGGTGCTTTTTCTAAAATTAAATTTTGTTTTGAGAATCCAAATATTTGAAAACAGGCTTTGAGAAATTGCAATGTTCTTGAAATTTGCAGAAAATATGCGTATTTGACTACCTTCAACAAAGAATTAAAATATGAGCATAGCCCACGATCCAAAAAATAAAACATGTTTTTTGATCTTCCGAAACAAACCTTTCAATATGTAATGGCATATTTTGGATCGGAGGTTGTGCTCTATTTGAAATATTGAAAAAACACCTCAACTTTAGGTCATTTTCAAAGGAATTTACAGGATATGAGGAAAATGACGCATTTTATGACGTCATAATGCATTGACTAGATGTGAATTACGTCACAATTAATAGAAACGTGGTCAGCAACAGTCCAAGTGATAAATACTGGATTTGCAACCTAAACTGAGCTGTTTTGAATTTTCACAAATTCTCAGGACAAAATAAAGCCCAAAGTGGCTCTACCACGTTTGACCTTTACTCGGCACTCGGGGATTCTGTTTGATTTTAGGAAGAAATATTTGATTAGAGCTATGATTTTACCAAAATAATCTTAGATTATCTACATGTATTTAAATATATTTTCATAGAAAATGCAAGTTGTCATAAAAACTTTCCTTATGCAAATGTCATTTTCTTTATCACAAAGGACACTTTTTCTGTTGGTTTATATTGAATAATTGATATGCATTTTTTTTTAATTAAAGCCAAAAAGTTTACAATCATGTTTTAATGTTCGTCCATTCTAATCTTATTAAAAGGAATCGAAAATGAAATATGAGATATAACTATTGAGTTACTGGTGCTCTTTTGAGCTGTTGAAAAAAAAACAAAACAGGAAGACATACTTAACACGTGACAATAACGCAACTCTCCTTTTTTATCTCTCTATGATTAGTAATTATAACTCAACAGAGACATACTTTAACACACTTTATCATCATAAGAGTTTTATTTTTTCCGTCAGGAATTCTCATTATGAAATACACGTCAAAAAATCTTCTAATCCACTTTATGAGGTTTTGTCACGATGGGAGACTACTTACTAAAAAGACAGTATCTGTGAATATTGAAGGAGATGCAAAGTTAGTCTTTAAAAAACAGGTCATTTAGCAGGTTTATTTCGGGATAAAATCAAGAACAAGGCAAAACCATTCCGACGTTCAATGCAATTTTCATACGTGTATCTTATTTCTGATCATTCAAAGTAGTTGTATATAAATTCAGACCCAGAAAGAAGCATTTAGGGAAGTAAAAATATTACCCTGAAGCCCACATGAAACAAAGACTGAAATTGCAACTCGGAAAAATGACTCATGTCTTTTATTGTGATCTTCGATGTCATATTAAGATACAATTTCCACTTTATGATATTTAAGGTTCAAAATGCTCTGCCCACTCAAATGAACTTTAACCTTAAATATTTTTCAAAAGAAATGCATTTTATTCGTAAAATGCATACAATTATAGCATAGCTTGCGGGACAAATTTTGACAAAAAAGACACATCAACCTGCCAAATTGCCAAATCTATAAATGTCTCTAAAAGAAGCTATTTATGTCATTAAGGAGTATCTTATCAGAGTATCAATGAACCTTAATAATATTCATTACCTCTAACAACAACAATTTAATAAATAACTTTGCAAACGTTTTTGATCACCTTGTTTGCTCTTATTTATAAATAAAACATCGTTCCTTCATGCAGTCATCAAAAATGACGGAATGCTTATAATTAAGATTTAAGATTGTCAAATAATTTTTTTTTTTGAAATGAATAAATAAAAAGAAACACATTACAAGTAATCCTCTTATTCCAAGTGCTATAAATTTAGAGGAAAAGTCAGAAATCAACGAAGTCGTTTGGAAAATTATTGTTAAGATGCGGAAGCATTAATTCATAATCAAATAAGAATTTGAATTTTCTACATACTTTCGAGATTAAATAGGGTAATGTTCAGTGCTTTAAATTTTCTGATGGCTTATGTCGAGTTGCTTTTAAAATCATATTTCTTATTTTTTTTAATACACGGAAAAAAGGACAGTTGTAATCCTTTATCATCAAGAGACTCTACTTCTCTCGATAACACTTGTGATTCATCAGGACATTAAATGAAACACCTACTTTGGTTTTTATACTCAGAAACTTGATCACCTTAACCCTGTCAATAATGTCTGTTTCATACCGGATACACGTCATAAAAATTCTATAACACATATGTAGTACGAATCTTCTTTATCTTACAACCAATCTTATTCAGTCGTTTCAAATAAACATCATACACATAATAAATCGCACCACGATTTTATCACTATATTTTCTCCAAGGGTATGAAATAGCACATTGATTGAGATCTAATTATAATATAAATCACTTATGTACATGTATACCAGAAGCAGCTGTATAACCAAAAATTAGAAATTCTCTACTCTGAAAACAAAGAAATTATCGAGATAGGTGGAGAGAAGACTTTAAACTACTTCACACTTTAAAGACACCACATCATAACGAAATATCAAAAGCCAATGCACTGTGTTTAAGTACTACTGCTGGTCTCTCTCTCTCTCTCTCTCTCTCTCTCTCTTCCTTCTCTCTTTAGTCTTTTTCTCTCTCTTCTTTTGAAAGTAAGATAGTCTTCCTGTTCCTTATCATAATGTTCCTATATACATCGCCAAAAGAGAGATTGTGGTTATGATTGCTTCTACAATAGCTAAAAAAAATATCGTATTTTCTACTCTTCATTTATTTTATTTAAAAATAAGTAAATAGAATAAATCAATCCATCTTTTTTTTAATTTAAAACATCTTTTTAAAAGAATTTTACTTCACAACATTAAAGAATGAATGTTATTTTTTTTTCAAAAAAAGAAAGAAAGAAAAAAAAGTAGATTTGATTTTAATCTCTTCCTTGAATGAATGAATATTTTTAGAACATCTATTTGAGAATTGTTCATCGCGAATATAAATATATTATTATTAAAATTTCATATACACATGCCGTGAACACGATTTATTTTTTTTCAGGCGGTGAATTTTGAATGAATGACCTGCACTTTTTTAAAATTGAAGGCCAAAATGTTATATGAAAGTTGTAATTTTAGTCCATTTTTTGGTTAATCAAAGGAATGAAAAATAAAACCCTGAGATTTAATCACTAATCTACTTATGTTTATTAAGTTGTTGAAAAACAATTGAAAAGGAAAATACACTTAAGAAGTGACAATCATAGGACTTTCCCTTTTCCTCTCTATGATTATAAAATAAAAATCATTACAGAATACTTAAACACACTTCATTATAAGAGTTTTATGTTTTCCGTTACCAGTTTATGATTATGAGATACACGTCAACAGCAACAAGTTTAAATACTTTGTTAGGTGTAATTCTGATAAATGATGCGCATTATTTTAAATTAAAGCAAAAAATGTTACATTCATGTAGTAATTATGTCAATTTTTATGTTAATCAAAGGATTCGAAAATAAAACCCTGAGATAAAACCATTAAGTTACTTAATTTTTTTTTATTTATATTCATTTTAAGCGATCTCAGCACCCTCGCTTACATTGTATAATGCCAAATTAAATTCTCGCCAAAAACGTCCAAAATATGATTTAGCACATTGTTTGCGATTTGATTATATTGATAAACATTTATTTTTGGTATTACATGAGAACCAAAGAAGATGCATATTCAAAAAAAAAATTATAAATTCATTACTCTGAAAACAAAGGATAAGTAAGGTGGTTGTAGAGACATGCTTTATACTCCTGCACACGATAAGATATTACATCAGAAGGAAATTTAAAAAGCTGATCATGTTCAATAGCTACTGTTAGTCTCTCTCTCTTCTTTTTCTATTCTTTCTCTCTCTCTCTCTCCTTTTTTTAAGTAAGATACTCTTCCTGTTTCTTATTATGATTTTCCTACAAATCATGTATAAACAGAGCTCAAAGAGATATTGTCGTAGTGTAACTATAAGCGTGCAGTATAATTCTAGACCCTTCTTTCAATATAATATAATTAGTAGAGACGTAAAAGGTTTTTTTTTATCTTTTGATAAATTTATTTGATTTGACATGTTCAGTGATGTTATTTTGAAAAAAAGAATATAACTCCACTACATCCTAGAATGGATGTAATTTAATCTTTCATTTATTTTTAGTTTTCTTTCATTCCTTGTTGAACATAATAATCTGATCCTGATTTTTTTAAAATAAGGCTAGGAATATTTTTTAACGGAAAATACTTATTATTTGGTCCAGTATATTTTTTAACTTATTTCGAGTATTTGGATATTTTGCATAACGGGCGAATCCCGTAATGCTAAAATTATCCCATATTTCCCACTATTGTTGATATGTCTGGCATACTCTCCTAAATAGACCATGTTTCCTTATATTTCCATTTCATTGTGAAATAAAATTGTAGACTTAGACATTAAAAATGTAAACTAATAGATTTAATTTACACGTGGACTTCCATGCCAATTTCAATAGTGCTGCACAGTGACCTCAAACACAAAGGCAGTCGCATGAGATTTACATGCATATTTGACCTCCTCAGCGTCAGACACAGATGCGCACTTTCAAACAGTTTTTATCAAAAAAAAATAAATAAAATTAAAATTTTCGATCCATTATAAGGTACCCTCATTCACTGTGACTCGTGAAGAGGTACCGTTCTTCTTAACTTTCGCTTGGCCTGTGGAGGTACCGGAATGAATTCACTTCAGTTTGTTTCTTCTATTATATTTATTTAATTCCTTGACATTTTCTTTCTGGACTTGAGCCGCCGCCATGGTTGGGAGTGGAGATGTTACCCAACCTGTATGAAATACAACCAAGGCAGTCAAGATTCAACTTTCCACTCTTTATTAACTATAATAAAATCTAATTGTAATCATTATGATTACAATAAACTAAAACATTATTAGTTCTAATATAAAAACAATGTAACCTGCTAATAAATTAAGCCATGTGAAAATTTGAATAATTTGACAAAACTGCGCAAGTTTAGAAATTTATCTCACCTGTATGAAATACAACCAAGGCAGTCAAGATTCAGCTTTCCACTGAAATCTTGTCTATCCTGGCCGTTCATTTCATACCAGGTTTACGTTTGTATAGATTTCCATCTCCATATTTATAACTCGTTCGAAATTTGCAATAATTACTTTATATTTTGATTTGAATTATAATTACTGTTATGAACTTGAATAATTTTTAAACTTGTAATGCACTTTTAAAATAATTGCCTTTTGCTCTTTTGCATAATCTTTAAATATTGTTTGCCATAGTTAATTTATCCAAATATTTGACCTCTGGTCACTTCAATGTTATTGGTCGCTCCTTCCTCCTAACCAAATGCCTTTTTCTTATAAACGATTCATTTCTTGGAACTGGCCAGGTTAAAGTTCAACTTTTATTTGTTTACCTCTTTAACTGCTTCTATATAATTGCACCCACGTGTGCTATCTCCTCCAAGTTAATTATGCTGAGCTGACCAGTACAAATTCATCCCTTATCTTCTTCTTTTATCTTCTTATTTTTAGTGCAATTTTTGTTATGATACAGTTATCACAGAGAAAAAAAGAAATAGAAATGGAAATATAGTAGAAACAACTCAATTTTCTGAGTTAAAGTAATAATGTTAGCAATAATTATATAAAATACGTGGTGAGATACAAATATCATTTACTTATCTTATTCCTAACAACCATTTCAACATCCCTCAACTCAACACTCAGCCTAAACTCTGAGGTTTTCCCTAAGATATCTCATTTCACCCTCAAGTCACTGTCACCAAAAAATTGAGGGATTATCCTGAGGAAATCCTCAAATATTTAAGGATAGCTTTATAGCAACCTTAAAAATTTCCTCAAGGAAATTGAACATGGAACCAACTCTAGCTGCAGAATATGTAGCGTTATGATTTTATATTTAAGTTACAGATAAGCTTACTGGTCCCATGTAGTAAATATTGAGGAAGTTTTGATGTTAAGCAAAAAGTTATCAAAATGTTCATTGCAGTGTTTAAGCAACGTGTCTGGAGATGATTGACTGTTAGAGTTACACACGTGTAGACTGATAGCGTTACACACGTGTAGACTGATAGAGTAACAAACGTGTAGACTGATAGAGTTACACACATGTAGACTGATAGTGTAACACATGTGTACACTGGAAGTGT
>PRKT01001447.1:16619-26849 GCA_003671525.1 Saccostrea glomerata
CCCCCCCCCCCCCCCCCCCCCCCCTGATTTATTTTTCTAACATTTGAAATCTCTTTCGAGGAATAGTGCATGTGTTTTCTTTGTCATACTGCTTGTTTTTACATGATCAGAAAACAAAGAAATTTCGCGTCAGGTCGTCCTACTGTATGCAGAGCAAGCTCAGAGAAAAGACAATAAATGTCTGGGTTAACGATTGAATCAAGAAAGATAAATGCAGTAAAATTGATTGATTGTTTATTGTTTAACATCCCTTTCTAGAATTTTTCACTTATATGGAGAGATCACAATGTTCCAGTGAAGGGCTTCAAATTTTGACTTTTACTCAGCACTAAGGGCCATTGAACTGTGAGGGATCTCTATCGTGCCAACGCCTGTCGCTGACACGGGGCCTTCGTTTTTAAGGTCTCATCCTAAGGACCTGCAACTTTCACTTCTAGTACATGGCAAAGGAACAGTTGCTACCCATTTTCATCGACTTACATCAGTTGCAGCCGAGGGTTGAACTCACGACCTCCCGATCACGATATATGCAGTAAAATGTGGAGCTGAAAGTAGCTGTAAAGAAGTTTTTATCGTTTGATACAAAACAAACAGCTAAAAAACAAGGCAAAAGCAAGTCATTGTTATATTTCTGTATAGAAAATAATTTTGTCGTTTTTTGTTAGGCTTCTGAAACCAGATCACGTTTTTCTGTTCGTGTATCATTATGGTTTTCACTTCTGTAACCGAATTCCGAAAGACTTCTAATTCTTATAAGTGAACAATTGATCGGATAATTGAAAGGTCACAAGAAAAAGACCCTGAATAGGGGTTTCTTCAAATATAAGTAGTTCAAAAGATCTGATTTGAATCAGATGGGCATATGATTTGCATATTTATGCTGGTCTTTATCTCTTCTGGTCAGAGATATGAAAATTTTATAAGACATTAAATTTTTCGTGGTACGTCCTTTCGTCCGTCTCTTTGTCAGTCTATTAACATATTTTAAAACTATATTTTTCCTAGTTTTAGTGTGAATGTCGATATAAATTGACCTGCAAAAAACTTACCCTAAGGTATATGTATATATATTATTGTTGGTAAATAAAGATGAACTATGGTTTCTCAGATAGTGATTACTGTGAAATACCTTTAAAATGCTAAAACATGTGCTCCTACAGTTTTGACTTGAATTCAAATATAATTTAGCACAAAAAAAAAATAAAAAACACACTAAGATACTGTAACATTATTCTTTTTATCTGCTTTTAATCTCAATCTGTTTTGCTGACTTCACTCTGTACAAAATCAAAAATCCTTGTAATTCCGTTAAAAGGCTACACATTACCTACAAGTTTGATACGATTTTAAAGAAAGCGTCTTCAACTATCCAAGCTGACTTGGGTGTAATTGTGGTTCTCCGGATGGCGATTAAAGGATAAATTGTCATTTTGTGTTTGAAGTGTTTATTACTGTTTAAACACCAAGTTGTTACTCTGGCTGTCATATTTTATTCTTTAATGATAATTAAATTACCATTAAGAACAGCGAAAAAGTTTTTTGCAGTTATTCTATCGAATAAATTACTAAACAAACTTTGTAAATGAAGTAATGCATTTCAGGCATACTTTAAGTTATGGTTACAACGCAGAATGAACGTATGTGAAATCAGCCTTATTGAAAAATAACAAAATTAATGAATTAGTTCTCAAACATGATTTGCGGTTTTCAATTTTTTTTTCTTTTCACAAAACTGAAATGACACATGTTAGCTTGTGCTTTTTTTAAAGCAAGAATCAAGACAAATCTAGTATATATGAATATATAGATCTACATTCATGTAGGAAAAAAAGAATAATTTACATCAAACTAGAGCAAAGAACGTTGCAAGTGAACGAGTAGATCTTCCGTCTTGTCTAACCGGAAGTAACTTTTATTAGAAAAAAAAGAGAGAAATGACATCTCTTATGATATAAATTATCCAAATCTATGTTGAAAATTGCAAAAGTAAGCCATGTTTGCTACTTCATGTTTGACATGAAGTGACGTCGACGGACGGAAAACTAAGTTTCACGTTTCCAGTGACAAACATTTTCCCCAAAACATGTCAAAAAGGAAAAAATATGCAGTTTTGGGCTACTTCCGGTTAGCTTCTTTGAAATATAAAACAAATTCCCAATACTTCCTGAGATATCTGAAAAAAAAATTTGGCCCGTCTAGATCCCTTAATTTAGGGGTCAACCCTTTTTTTTGAAACATGTTTTAATTCTGCACAAATTTTATATTGAATTTTTAAACAAAATATATTTATTTTAAAAAATAAAAAGCAAAATACCTGTTAATTTTTGCTCTTTCAGGCGCTCTAATTTTTGACCCCTATATAGCGCCATTTTGAATAGAGAAATCGTAAAACAAAAACCAATGTGCACAACTTCAATCCTACCATTATCTAAAATCAGTAGAATTTCTGCTCTGGCTTTAGCCGTCTCTGAGCTTTTGTCTGGAAAAGAAAGCCTATAAATTTTCATTTAAAGGTTATAAACTCAAAACCGTAAGTGACTTTTAGAAATTGTAGACAGCATTCTAATAGTGGTTAGTTACTTCTAGTACCTCTGAAAATTTGAGCGAAATTAACTGACAAAAGAGTGAAGTATGAGGATTCAAAGTTGGCGTCTAGGAGGTAGAAAAAAAATCTAGAGCAGTGCTCGTTGCAAAGCAAAGAGTAAGTCTTCTGTCCTGTTTGACCGGAAGTAGCCTTCATTTTAAACAAAAAATAGAAATAACGCCTAAAAATGTTTTGAATCCTCAAAAGATATGTTAATTAATGCAATTAAAAAAAACAAATTTTTGCTGCATCCAATTTAACCAAAAGTGACAACGACGGACGGAAAATTGATTTTTATGCACCCAGAGATATATACTTCCCAAAAAGTTGACAAGAACGTGGTTTTCAACTACTTCCGATTAGCCGGAAGTGACGAAGCTGGGCGTATTTTGACGACTCAAGTAGATTAAGCTTGACATTTTAAAGAACTTTCCTCGTTTGACGTATTTCAAATTCTTAATATTTTTTGAGATATCAATTAAAAATTTTGGCCCCTCTACATCCCTCATTTTAGGGGTCAGCCCTTTCTTCGAGATATCGGTGGAATGATCTCAAAATTCTTCCCAAATGTTTGTTCTATACGTTTTAACAAAATATTTACAAGTAAAGCAATATAATAGAACAAGTATTAAAAATTTTGACTTTTTTCAGACCATACCGAACATTAACGTTCTGTTGACAGTTAACAACTATGCAAATCAAGATATGTTGCTTTATCTTCTAGAAAAGATTTCATCTTCCTGTGATGAGCGGTATTTAAGAAGAGCGACGGACAAACTGATACTTAAAATCACAAAATTGCAAAAATCTTCGAACTAGAAGTGACGTCATCAAAATAAAAATGCATAACGATTGTTTTATGTTCCATCAAACCTGAAAGCTTCATAAAATCTAACCAGCCGTTTTGGGGAAATTCCGTGCATAAAATTTGCAAGAAAAAAATATGAAGAAAAACAGTAAAAAGAAACCAACGAATAACAACAAGGTCTTCCGCTGAAGACGAAAGAACTTAATAAAAACCAGAGTAAAGCTCGTTGCAAAGCAACGAGTAGGTCTTCCGTCCTGATTGACCGAAAGTAGCTTTAATTTTGAACAAAAATTTAAAATAACGCCCAAAAATGGTTTGAATCCTTTAAAGCTATATGTTAAATAATGCAAAAATAAGCCACTTTTTGTTTCTTTTGGTTGGACCTGATGTAACAACGACGGACAGAAAATTTATTTTTCTGCTCCCAGAGACATATGTTTCCCGAAAACTTAGAGTACCGACCAGACCCAACTTGACACAAAGCAGTCCCAGAGCAGTCCCCGGAACTGCTTAAGCACAGCGGTCCCAGAGCAGTTCCAAGGCAGTCCCATAGCGGTCCCAGCAATCCCAGCGGTCCCAGAGAGCAGTCCCAGAGGGCGGGGTTTGTAAATGTAAGAGGCGGAGCTAACTCAAAAAAGAGATTTCCAATAAACAATGGGATTATAAAAGGCAGTTGAAATTGAATCTGGGTAGTATGCCAGGAATCCTTACATGAATGCGAAGGTCATTTATTAACAGTACGCGCAGAGAACCAATTTGGAATAATATTTATCAAAGGAAGAAATCTTTCACACCTACATGTATATAATTAAACTGAACATGAATATTACACCAGAGCAGTCCCAATTAAAATTCATTATAAATTAAAATTTATTATCTATAAAATATATAATTAATTAGAATTAATCGCAATTTTTGTGTATAAAAATAATTCCAATTCTTTATTTTCTATGATTGATACTGTTTCCCATAAAAAAAATTCTACAGAAAATTAAACGTGAGTTATTTATTTTCCACCAGAACAAGCTTTAAATAGATCTTATAGATATTGCCAATTTCCATACTATCTAGATACTCTAAATAAAAATTTTTAAGTATTGGGGCTTTTAAAAAAATCTAATTTTGCTAAGTATTATTTTTCAGTCATGATTATTTTTACTTTCATGTCAATTTAATTATTTTAAATTTCTCTATCACTTTAATACTGTGCTTTAAGTGTTTTTTTTTTTTGTAAATGTTAGAGAGTATATCTGTAAATCACCAGAATGGAACACTCAGATTATGTTCAAAATTGATTAATCATGAAAGAAATTCATACACATTTCATTTCTCAATTTTATTTTTGCTTTACTAGATTGAAATTAGGGTCATTGTTGGCCAGCATGTTCAATGATAGGAAACGTTGATATGCATACCCAAATAACGTGAATTGATTTTCTGCCCAAAGGCGATTAAAACAGAGAGTGTTGATACCATTTTTATACACTTTAATAGGCCAGGTAAAGTAAACAGAAGCAAAGCAAAAAAGAAATAAATCACAATTCCCGGTATTTTCAACTGTTTATTTTTAAAATTAATGTACTCTTTTAATAACTTGTTTATGAATTAAAAACTACCAGTAATTCATAAATAATTTCCCCAGTGACTATTCACATTATTTACGTAATGGAAGATAAGTACAATTATTTTATTAATTTTATTTTATAGTCATTTCACAAATTTTGAGGTTTTCTATTTGAGGGTTAAAACATGTTCCTTTCTCAATTAAAAATCTTTTATTTAAGTGTAATAATTATTTTTGAATAGTAGCAATGCAAATTTTTAGTATCTATTTTTTTTCATTAAATACACCCGTAATAAGAAGGCCTACATGTTAATATTTTTTCTCCTTAACCTTATATTTAGGAGAAAAAGAAATAATACTCTTCTAAATTCCTTATTTTACAACTTAAAAAATTATTCTAAACTACATCTGTGTAAATATACCGTCTAAGTAAATACTAACTAATTAATTAACTCCATGCATAATAATTTCTACTTATTAAAAAAATTGTAAGAAATCCTTGCTTTTTAAACAGATTAAACTCATCTCTGCTGTAAGTAAACAAAACAACAGGGGGACTGATAATTCAGAATACACAGGGGGGGGGGGGGTATCATGTCACTCAGAACTTTTTTTTATACATGAGTGAACAAAGTAGTCCGAGAAAGTACTCCCAAGGACAGCTGGTGGGACTGCTGGGTATGCTTTTTTAGAGAAGTCCCATAACAGTCCCAGAGCAGACCCAGAGCGGTCCCACAGCAGTCCCAGAGCGGTCCCAAAGCAGTCCCGGGGACTGCTTTCTGGGACTGCTTGGTTGTTAGGTTGGGTCTGGTCAATACTGTATCAAGAACGGAAAAATACGCGTTTTTGGACTACTTCCGGTTATGCTGGAAGTGACGATGCAGAACATATTTTGACGAATCCAATAGAATTATCCTGACACTTTGAACAGCTGTGCTCTTTAGCATGTTACAAATTTTCAATACTTTTTGAGATATTAAGGAAAAAATTTCGGCCCCTCTAGGACATTAACTATAGGAGCCAGTCCTTTTTTTGAAATAACATCTGAAAGATCCTGTAATTCTACTCTTTTTTTGTTTTTTGTTTTTTCTTGGTAAAAAAAAATATCTAAGAAAAGGTGTCAGAAATTTTAAAATTCGTTATGGAACTTTCTTTGGGACATAGCGAGCGTCAGGGCTTCGTACTTCCGGTGGTTGAGATATACCAAAGACACATCTACAAAGGTTGCTCTATCAGCACTGAAAATGTCATGCTTCTGTGTTCAGCGCTTTCCGAGAAAACCGCCGGACAAAATGACCCTCTAAAAATCACTTAATGCCTAAAACTCAGAACCAGAAATGACGTCATAAAATAAAAAAATGCTTTAAATTCATTTGATTTTCCACCAATGCTTAAAGTTTCATGAAAATCTATCGACGCATTTACGAGAAATTGCGTGCTCAAAATCTGTAAGAATAATGACATGAAAAGTTGAAAAGAAACAACAGAAAAATAAGAAGGTCTTCCTTTGAAATGGAAGACCTTAATAATAATCTTTACCAACAGAATCAATAGAAGGTCTTCCGTTGGAAACAGAAAACCTTCATAATGCGTACAGGTAACTCTCGATACCTCGAAGTCCGCGGGACCGAGAGAAAACTTCGAGAGATCAAGAGTTCGAGATTTCAAGAGTCCTGAATTTTTCGGGTTTGTTTACCGGTTTTTAAATAAAAATCTTTATGCAGTTGTGACTTTTTGCAAATGGTGTTTATCATGTTTATAAAACAACCGTTACGGTATGTTTTTATATGAAAGAAAAATATTTATTAAATTGAGTTCATAAAAATTTACTTCTTCACTACATGTTTATTTATTCTTTGTGATGCGGACGTAAAACTACGCGTTCGTTAAATGAAAACAACATTTTACCGCGTCGTACACATCACTGACTTCTTCAAATATGATCATTAAATTCTGTAAGTATTTGTGCAATAACAGTCGTAATTTTGACATCCAAGCAGTGTCTGCATTTTCATATTGCGTTAAACTTTGACACTGACTCGAAATGAAAATTAAACTATTAAGTTTTTCTTCTTGCATTCAATTTACTATTTTTCATGGACACCAGTTCTCCGAAATAATCATAAGACAGTTGATGATAATTATTTTAATAGCATAAACGCAGCATATGATTAATTATGAATCAATTATCACCTAGCATTAAAGTGTCACCTGAATAAACATCCAGTTTTTTTAGACCCGCGTCTTCTGCCTGGGGCCATTTAAATGTTCAGGTAAAGTCGCTAATGTAACATTGTATACACATAGGCACTTCGAGGGAAAATTCCAATAGAATTTGCATGGCGGGATTGCATTTTGACTTCGAGGGATCAAGGGTTTCGAGAGATCAAGAGTTAGAGAAATCAAGAGTTAATTACATGTACTTTGATACAGTTAGCCGGTTAATCGGTCGGAACGTCTTGCAATTAACCGATTAGCAATTCTGTATTCGATTGCCATCCCTACTTTATATGCAAATACAACGCATTAAGATACATTTTTTATATTGATGATTAGTGTAAGACTTGCTCAAGTCTCTATGTTCAAGTCACAGGAAGAAACAAGATCTTTCAGTTAAAACTGAAAGGCGGCTTTCGATGAATTTTTAGTGGCCATTCAACCAATGAATGTCACATACGTTTCAGTGACCTTTCAGCTGCCTTTCAGTCACATTTTAGGTACCTTTCAGTCACCATTCAGCGGACACATTTCAGTTCTCTGACCTTTCCGTCAACTTTCAGTGACTTTTCCGTTGACTTTTAGTGACTTTTCTGTTGTCTTTCAGTTACCTCTCCGTCACTTTTCTGTGACATTTAAGTCTAGATTTAGCATGGTTTTTTTTCACTAGCTAATAACGTGTAATTTATAATCAGATTTTTTTCCTTAAAATAGGAAGCAATATTTTGAAAAAAAAAAAGATTTATTATTTAATCTTATTTGTGTCTTTTTGTCGTATATTGTGCTTAAATTCGGGTACCTTAAAGATATGTCTAAATAATTATTATAATTTTATAAAATAAATGATACTAATTCAAAATGATTTTTTAATTTTCTAATTAGATTAAGAAAAACAAAAAAAAAATCTTCAGGTGATAAAATATGATGATCTGATAGTCGGATTTTGTAAGCAATGCATGAGCTGAATAATGACACATGACTCGCCTGTATATATTCAAGAGGTCCATGGATATTATACTAAAAATTATAACAGAACATCAACAGAAACATACAAGCAGTCTAAACACTGCTATTTTTACCAAATAAATTAAACTGCACCGATTTTTTTATGTACCGATATGTATTTATACTGCAATATGGCAATTTAAAAGGTATCGGACATTGAAAAAAGTAACCTTAAGGTTTGTAATTGATTCCTAGACCAGCCTAGATGGTGAACTTTTTTTTTAAATTTTACAATTTGGTGACTTTATACAGTAACTTTCTTCTACTTGACTAAAAAGGAAATTTCTAAGACAGAAATACAAAAAAAATTTGGAAAAATGTGAAAATTTTGCGCTTTTCTAACAAATTCCCAAAGGATTCAATAGTAAAAATTAACAACTTTTGAGATGGCCCTCTGAGAAGTCAGGATGGCAAATATTCGATTTTTAATCTTAAAACAATAAATATAACAGTAAAAAGTAATTATCAAAAATTATAAAAATCCCTAGGGTAGAAATAATTAGACCCGGCCTCGTTAAGGTACCCCTCGTTAAGTTGGGTGTTGCTAAAACGCGGAACGGAAAACAGAACGGAACGGAAAACGAAAAATTTATTGTCAAACAAACAACATAAATTCAATAGAAATCAGATAAAAGAGCAATATTCTTGTTGTAAAAGTCATATCTAATAAAAATTAGTTGTAAACTATTAAATATTCATGAGTCATACACAATCATGCTACTGAAAGAAATCCCCCCACAAGATTCCATGTTCGTTCACCCTAAAAATTGTTCGCCCGATTTCCCGTTCGCCGAATGTTTTGTTTGCCTAGAGTCCTCTCGTCCTTAAGGTAAGGTTTGCGTTAACAGGGAGATAACTCTTGCGAATCACCAAAGCGTTTGAAACAGGCGACTTTAAACCAGCGATGCTAAGCATCTCGGTAACGAATTTCCTCTGTCATACTTGATGTTTGTTGTCACATATTGATAGGACTAAAAACAAAGGACATTTTCAGGAGAAAGTCTTATAACAAAACAAAGCATATGAATCTTAGAAGCATTTGAGATCAGCGTGATGCATGTGGATGAACCAATAAAGGAAGACTTGTTTATTTTCGATATAGAACGTGGCAAGTTGCACGACCATTCCGATCAGAAGAAAGTCATTGACGCATAATGTGCTGTTGTGTATTTCTCGCTTCACCACTACACTAAAATTTAAAGTGAGAATGGGAAAGAAAAAAGAAAAGACGTGAGAGTATCCTGTAAAGTATTATGTTATATGCAGTCCGAACAGGGAAGAAAAGTCACGATGCATTTGACCAAGTCAAATGATGATGTTGACAGTTTGATTGTTGATAGTATTTTCATCAGGTAATTATTTAAGTTATTTAACTATTCATTTTACTGAAAGTTATGAATGATCTACTGACTACGGATTTAAAAACGATGAATAAACAGTACAAGGATGTCAGGATGTGACTAATCATGCTAATATCCCAACATTGCCAAAAAATAAAAATGCATTTATTCAAGAAATTATGAAAAATAAAATTCTTGCTTTTTGGGCCTAATATTTGTAAAATTATTGGAAATGGTATTAAATTGTTCTAGTTACCTTTTTAAATGAGGTTTGATTTAATTAATATCTCATTTTCTAATTAATAAAAAAGAGATACAGATTGTGCATGACAAGAACATTAATTTTCTTGATCAAGCATTTATAATTTTATAATAATATATTTACATTTCCAATGTCTTTGTCCGAGATAAAATTACCAATTGTAAATGTAATTGATTTCCTCATGAATGTTTTGGCGCGGTTCCAAAAAAACCACGTGCAGGGCGAGACAACACCTAGAGAGAAGCAGGCTTGGAGCCCGTGGATTGGCGGAATCAAAGCATGTAAATATAAGGAATAACTGTCAGATTTTTCAAATTCATGAAGATGATCAATGGATTGGCTTGTGTGATAATTTTATGCATAAACGCCTTCGGCGTTTATGCAAATTATCACACAAGCCAATCCATTGATCACTTCATGAATTCGAAAAATAAGACAGTTATTCCTTAA
>PRKT01001447.1:48314-64563 GCA_003671525.1 Saccostrea glomerata
ATTGGAATAATGACAATTTTCATTAATTAACAATAATGCACACTGAATAAAATGGATTTTATTATTTCTTGTGGCTTTCATACCCCATGCAAACACGTAGGTACCTGAAAATTACTTGTTAACAGTTTATTTCACGCATAATACGTTCCGCCCAAAATCTCAGGCGGAACGAGCTCGTTAGAAAATGGCCTTCGGATGTAAGAGTCCGAGGTATATAAGGAGCGTAGGGACGTTAACCGAGGCTCTTACTTGTAGGAGTAACTAAGTCGGTAATTCAAGCTAGTACTAGTAGACGCATTTAGCTACATCTAGTGATTGTACCAGACCTGATAGTGTCTTGTAAAAAATCTTCTCTTGTCCATAACCAAGTCCCCATCAAAATTGTTTATTTATTTATTTTTTTACCTATCAATAAACCTTTAAATTATAAGGTACATAGTATTATAAACCAAGATCCACCTACCTGTTACTTTTTCAAATTCAAACATTGTTGATTCGGTATCATCATATCACTACATCCGTCTTGCTACCAAATGCTGTCAGAATCATATTTCTTCAAAATAAGAGCCATAATCCGAAGACTCGTTGACAATTCACGCACATGAATCTTTTTATGGGGACGTACAAAACGGTAACAAAACGTATCAGGATGCCATAATGTTTACACGTGGTTCGATCCCGTAATTCGATCCCGATGGTTTTCATAATGCTTTACATATTTTATACATAGGCCACTAGTATATACGTAACAAATTACATTCACAGGAGGGACAATTTTATTCAAATCACACATAATTGATGCCTAAAACGATTAGATGACAGGAATCTGTTTATAAACTTCGTAAACATAATCATTATCTACCTTCTCTACAGAAGAGCGCAACAGGGGAGATAATTCTAACAAAATCTAAATAAATAGTAAAATACGTTTTTTTTTCACAGGAAAAGCAGGGAAAAAATTATTATAGCTTTTATAAAATTAAAAATAATTTTCATTGTTTATATTTGTAAATATTTTACACAAAATTCATTAAAATTACGGTTAAAAGTAAAACTTAGAAAATCATGAATTTATCCATCATTAAAATTTGAGGCAATTTCATTACGATATAACTTTTCTGTCCTTGAGAGTCCAAAGGTGGATTTTACATATTGTTTGGATAATATCCTAGAGATTCTTAAATGCACAAAATTCTGAAAAAAGAAGCGTTACTTTCTAAGAAATGTATCCTTGAATATTAACAAAAAATGAACCATTATCATTTCTTGGCACCATGCCAATATTTGTGCCCTCGTGACAGCCTTCTACATAGGGGTTTTACAAAAAAAATGATCCCAACTTAATTTTACGACTTAATTCTATGAGAAAACATAGCCCTTTTATTTATATATTGTTTTTTTCTTTTTTACTTTTAACTATTGAAATTGTCATTTTTACACCAACTTTTTTGCAATTTCCCTTGAATATTGACCAAAATGAATTATTGGCTGTTACTAAAAATAGAAACAACCGATGCAAAAATAAACAACATATTTTTTACTCTTATTGGGTGTCCTTTAAGTTAATAATAAAAATTAGTTTGTTCTTGAGAGTGCCTATCAGAGCATTTTTCTATATATCTGCATGGTTTTCTCGTAGACAGGCTCATATAATTTCAAAATGTGTTGCAGATTTTACTGCTTTTTATTTCAAGTTTATTCTGCATAAATTGGCGCACTGTAAAAATACGTACTCGTGCATCTAAATTTCTCACCAAACTTGCATTTTTTCTTTTGATTCAAATCAATAATTATTCAGAAATATGATTATTATTTTGTTTATTGTGGTTTTGAACTCTCTTGATTTCCTTATGTGTTCTCAAACTTCTCATGTATGCTTTACTCTCGGAGATGTGCACAAGTCGATACCCAAACCAAAAAATCATTCAAGTGTAACGAGCGCATTGGGGTATACATCGTTACAATGAGACAAGGTATCTGAAAGAAATATGGCGGAATACGGCTATCGTTGGTATGAAACAAGTCGTACATTGATGAAAATGTTGCGTTTTTAAGAATTCATGTAAGCTTTAAGGTTTCGTCAAAGGTCAACATGTCTAAAAAATATTTTTTACAATGGCTCCAAAACTATGTGTTGTATAAAGTCAAAATGTTTACAGTTTATAAACATATCATTGATGTATAGATAGAAAATATCACTTGATAATAAATATTTCAAAAAGATATTTTTTGAGAAAAATTGAATCAGAAAATGTGCATATTCTGATAATACATGTTTATCATTCAAGGGCAAATCTGACGTGAATGGTCTCTGAAAGGCTGTTATTGAAAGCAAGACATGTATGAAGATAAGACCACTGTAGAACCCGCCATTTGTTATGTACTTTTACTTTCAAGTCTTAACATTTGGACAAAATAAACAGGGTAAACAGCTTTCCAGAGGCTATCCAAATCCAACTTCCCCTTCATCGATAACCACATTTTGTTTTTGCAGTGATGGTTTTCACTAAAAGCACGGAATAAATTAGGTGCATTTTCTTTAAAAAAAAAATATGCATTTTCTGAAAGATTTTTTCTCAATTTAAATATTTTTCCAAATATTTTTTATCAAGTGATACTTTCTATCTGTTAATCAATGAAACATTTAAAAATTGAATAAGTTTTAACTTTATACCTTACATGGTTTTGGAGTTATTGTAAAAAATAAATTATTGGACATGTTGACCTTTGACAAAACCTTTTAATTAGTCCCCTACCGGAGAAACCGGGGGGGACTATAGGTTTCCTCTGCGTCCGTCCGTCTGTCCGTCCGTCCGTCTGTCTGTCCCCGTCAGTCTGTCCCACTTGGTTTTCCACACTTTTTTTCTAAACGCTTGCAGATATTGAGCTGAATTTTGGTGTGTGAATGTATCTTAATGAGTTACAGATCAAGTTTGAATTTCGCTTCGCTTCATTGATTTTTGACAGAATTATGTCATTTTGGGTATTTTTCATAATCGCTTAATTGAGATCGGGTTCGAACTGCGCTAACTTCCGATTGTCGACAAAAATATGAAGCGAGGAAAGGACGATGGAGAAATGAGTTGAATTTTTGTCTTAATCTGGATTATTAGTCCCCTACCGGTGAAACCGGAGGGGACTATAGGTTTCCTCTGCGTCCGTCCGTCCGTCCGTCTGTCTGTCCGTCCGTCCGTCTGTCTGTCCCTGTCAGTCTGTCCCACTTGGTTTTCCGCACTTTTTTTTCGTTTCGCTTCATTGATTTTTGACAGAATTGTGGCATTTTGAATATTTTTCATTCTCACTTGGTTTTCCGCACTTTTTTTCTAAACGCTTGCAGATATTGAGCTGAATTTTGGTACGTGAGTGTATCTAAATGAGTTACAGATCAAGTTTGAATTTCGTTTTGCTTCATTGATTTTTGACAGAATTATGGCATTTTGAATATTTTTCATTCCCACTTGGTTTTCCGCACTTTTTTCTAAACGCTTGCAGATATTGAGCTGAATTTTGGTAAGTGAGTGTATCTTAATGAGTTACAGATCAAGTTTGAATTTCGTTTTGCTTCATTGATTTCTGACAGATTTATGGCATTTTGAATATTTTTCATAATCGCTTAATTTAGATCGGGTTCGAACTGCGCTAACTTCCGATCGTCGACAAAAATATGAAGCGAGGAAAAGACGATGGATAAATGAGTTGAATTGTCGTCTTAATGTTTATTATTTTATTAGATTTAAGGCATTTACAACTTGAAAATCTTTCAGTTTAACCTTGGACATGAATTTTGCACATTAAAAAAAATGACATCCTGAAGAAAAAGGGGAACCCGGTAGGGGACATGTATTGCTTATGCAATACTCTCAGAATGCTTGTTTTATTAGTTTTAAGGCATTTGCAACTTGAAAATCTTTCAGTTTTACCTTGGACATGACTTTTGCATATTATAAAATGACATCCTGAAGAGAAAGGGGAGCCCGGTAGGGGACATGTATTGCTTATGCAATACTCTCAGAATGCTTGTTTAAAAAAAGTTAACGTATTGATATAAAAAAAATCGTAAACTCTTTGATTCCAGGTAAGGAAAAATGAGCACCATCATAGTTAAAAATTAAGAGTATGTAAGTATGCCACAAATACATGTAACTTATTTCACCTATCAAATTCTTAATTAGCGCAAAGAAACACAAAGAAAATTAGACGCATAAAATCGACATGACCTTGTTTTGTTTTAGTACCTACTAGTCTACTGTGTCAAATAAACATTTACAATTTTCATCATATCGGAACACCATTTGAAAAGGAATGAAATCACTCAGAGTGAGTTGGTAGATTTACCAAAAAAACTTTTTTTTTCTATTTGCCCATATTGTCAAAATTACAATTTTACAGAGTAAAGAAAACAATCAACATAATTAAATATTTTTGTCCATCTTGAAAATGACGTTTGGCGGTCCTCCCTACTCAGGGAAAAATTATTGGGTCCGTATTTTGGTGAGAAAAAATTTCCTTAAAACATATTTGTTGACGGAAGAAAAAGAAAAAAAATATCGTGTAATGGGATGTAAAAAAAAAAAATGAGTCAGGCCATTTGTAGGCAGTGGGTCGGGAGAGAGGGCAACCAAATATTTTTATTAAAAAAAGGTCTTAACAATATAAGGCTAGTGCATGTTCCATCACATACCTAGTAATGCAAAATTTCTGAAGGTTTAGCACTATTTTGAAAAACAAGAGTTTTTTTTTTGGGGGGGGGGGGGGGGGGGGGTGCTAGCCTCTCACCCTTTTTTCCTGAAGATAGACATAGCATATGCAATGGACTTTCTTTGCAAACATTGTGCGTTGTGGCAACGCACTTTGAAAAAATTACGCACTTTGAAAAAAAAAAATCAAAGTGCGTTAAAATTAGGACAAACTCAACGCACTTTGAAAAAAAAATTCAAAGTGCGTTAAGAGTCTACATCAATATATTTTACCATGGAGACACTTAACACACTTTGAGTAAAAAATCATATTTTAGTCATTGAAAATTTTTATTTGTTATTTATCTTTCAAAAAACTAAGCCTAACCCTAACCTCAAAAATGAATTGATTTACTCCCGTCGAAAAGAGGAGAAAACGGGTATAAGATTCCTCAGTCCAGATCTTTATCTTTCCAATACATAGATGTCGGTAACAAACGGTGGAGCGGAGCAATAAACCTAAAAAGGGACGCTGCATTTTTAATGCTTATACGATGTATATATCTTTCCAATATAAGGAGGATCTTAGCCCCCCCCCCTCCCCTGGATCTTCGCCCAGTCTCGATATCTATGCTATACTCAAAGCATTCATATAATTATGCATTTACCTAATTGGTATGACGTTGAAAACTTTCAATAATAAATGAGTTAATTAAAACAGAAGAAAACTAGAAATTTTGAAGTACAGTAAAATGTATGAGAGAGAAAGAATTTTCATAGTTTTGAACAATCAAATTGGCCCCTTTTTATTAGCTCACCTGAGCCTAAGGCTCAAGTGAGTTTTTCTGATAACATTTTGTCCGTCGTCCGTCTGACTATCTGTCTGTCCGTCTGTCTGTCTGTCCGTCCATCTGTCCGTCTGTAAACTTTTCACATTTTCGACTTCTTCTCAAGAACCATTGGGCCAATTTTGACTAAACTTGGCACAAAGCATTCTTGCGTGCAGGGAAATTTAAATTGTTAAAATGAAGGGCCAAGTCCCCTCACAAGGGGAGATAATCAAGAAAAAAAAATAGGGCGGGGTCATTAAAAAATACTATTCTCAAGAACCACTGGTCCAGAAAAGCTGAAACTTATGTGGAAGCATCCTGGGGTAGTGTAAATTCTAAATTGTTCAAATTATGATCACCCGGGGGTAAGGCGGGGCCACAATGAGGAATCAAAGTTTTACATAGAAATATGAAGGAAAAATCTTTGAAAATCTTCTTCTCAAGAACCACTGGTCCAGAAAAGCTGAAACTTATGTGGAAGCATCCTGGGGTAGTGTAAATTCTAAATTGTTCAAATCATGATCCCCCGGGGGTAAGGCGGAGCCACAATGAGGAATCAAAGTTTTACATAGAAACATGAAGGAAAATCTTTGAAAATCTTCTTCTCAAGAACCACTGTGCCAGAAAAGCTGAAACTTATGAGCATCCTAGGGTAGTGTAGATTCTAAATTGTTCAAATCATGAACTCTAGGGGTAGGTCGGGGTCACAATAAGGAATCAAAGATTTACATAGAAATATATAGGAAAAATCTTCGAAAATTTTCTTCTCAAGAACCACTGGGCCAGAAAAGCTGAAACTTATGTAGAAGCATCCTTGGATAGTGTAGATTCTAAATTATTCAAACCATGGCCCCCGGGGGTAGGGCGGGGCAACAATGGGGAAAGAAAGATTTACATAGAAATATAAAGGAAAAATCTTTGAAAATCTTCTTCTCAAGAACCACTGTGCCACAAATGCTAAAACTTATGTGCACATGGAAGCATTATGGGGTAGTGTATATTTCAAAATATCTAAATTATGATCAGTGGGATAGGGTGGGGTCGCAATATGTATTACAAGGGGGAAATCTGGTAAAGAACAAAATGGTCAAAGCTTCTCGGGTGAGCGATGTGGCCAATGGGCCTCTTGTTATGATAAATGCTAAGATGCTTGAAGTTGTCCTCTGTTACTTCCCCCTATACACCTTGACATGTACTTATCAAAGACTAGAACAACTTAAACAATCGCGTCTCTCTTTTTTTCAAGACCCTTTAATTTTCCCTTTTATTTTATCAAAACCTGAAATATTTAAAACGTCAATATCTCAGGTCCTACAGTGACTTTATCATCAAAAAGGTATCAAACCAGGATCTGTTATTTATCATACCGATTATTTGAAGGAATACTGATCAATCTTTTCAAAGTGCGTTAGCTTGGTCCCAAATTTTAACGCACTTTGAAAAATTTTTTCAAAGTGCGTAATTTTTCAAAGTGCGTTGTAACAGTGCGTCTTCTTAATTTCAAAGAAACAATATATTTTATCAAACTTCGTACGTTAGTGAGAGCTTACAACTTTGTAAACATAATGAGACATGATGTGTTTGTATGTCCAAATTACTCTATACAATGCATGCGCGGATCTAGAGGGGGGTCGGGGGGGGGGGGGTCTGGAAATTACAGGTTATTAAATTTATAAACAAAATGAAGGAAAAAGTTAATTTGGACCCCCCTAGGAAAACGCTTGTTAAGAAATTTCTGGGTTGAATTTTTTTTTGACTGAGGTGGATCCCCCCCGTGGGAAAAATTTTTGGATCCGCGCCTGCAATGTGTGGGTCATCGCAAACAATCTAGCTATTTATCTAAGGTGCCTGAAGGAAATCCTTTAACTGACTATTTTTCTATCTAACTGCCAAACGAAATAGACATTTATACCAACTTTTGAATGTTATTCATGTAATTATGATTTGTTTTTCAGGCATATTGTTTAAATTTTTGAAATTAAAAGCTAAGCATCTTTTTTATCCCTTTTCTTGGGTTTTAATTAAAGAAACCAACAAATTATCAAGACATTTTCCATGAAAAATATTAAATATAATCATGGTAACAAACGCATCTATCCACAGCAGATATATGCACATGCCAACCACGTGCTCTGTATTGATATTTAACGAGGAAACTCGAGGATAAACAGAACAGTTTTTCCCGATTTGCTGGAGTGGGGTTAAAATTGCATTTTTTCATTAATCAGACAATGCGATGCAACAAATAAAAGTAGTAAGTTATATAACCTAAGGATTATTACTTATTTCTTGTCTTGGTGTTGTTATGGTCGCATTTATTCTAAAAACAATGTTACTCGAACTCTGTGTGACAGAGGAATGGCGGACGACATAAACACATGGCCTTAGGAAGACCTTCATATGAAAAATCAAATTTTCAAGAATTATGGATAATGACAAGAAAAAAGCGAAACAAATGGTTTAACCCATATTATGAATGAATCGAACTGACATAATTTTCAATGCATGATTCATCTAGTGAATGCTGTAGCTGCGCAGTTCTAAAATGATTAATTTCCTCATTATTAAAACAGAATAAACTTAATTCTTTACCAATTTTGGTCTCTAATAGTGGGTAATGAGTGCCTTAGCACTTTGAGTAACTTTAGGCTAGTTTGGTAAAGTAATAAGCGCATTCTTTGTATTTCTTATTTTACACCAGACTTGATCCAATATGGCTTGTACATCCCCCTTAAGAAAATTTTAATCTTCGCTACTGATTATTTTGCCGTGTTTCACTTCCTGGTACACTGTACCGGTAACTTTTGATTGAGAAAAGATCGGACTTTCATATTAGACATGTACATTACATGTGACACGAGATTTGACACAATAAGTTATAAAAAATGACATCCTACCCATTAAGACACCGAAAGCGGAGGACCACAATTCTTTGAATTTGCTTGTTAAAACATGCTACTTATCCCTAAGTGTGTGGGGGTTATATTTTTGTTAAAGCCAATTGTCTTGTACTAGTTTGTAATTAAAGAGGAAATGGTGTTGATTTTTGTCATTTAATGTATATTGGATATATGCTTCATACGGGTCTGTATCAAAAAATATCAGAAATGTCCTACCTTAAAGCCGCTTGGTCCGATTCTAATCGCTTAAAATATATAGGCCCTATCCGTTTTTCTTCTTGAAAAATAATTGTCCATAAATTGTTTCAACTTTTGTCAAATTAAATCCCCAAAGTCTTTTTTTTTAAGATATCAAAAAGATATCAAAATTCAGGTTTAAAATTCAATTTTAGGTCACACATAAAATAATCCTTTGTTGATATCGTGTGAAATCACCTTCGAAAAATTTAAATTACATGCATATCTCATGAAGAACAAACCCAAGCATTTTTTTTTCACAATAATGTACATAATACCTGTACACGAACAATATATTAGCTCCTTTAAAAATATCTCTTTTAAATATCTGATTTTCCTTTATCCTTTAATATGCATATTAATATAAATATTACTATGGATTATATTCAATTAATTTCTTAATTTTTAAAAGATGTATTACGACTAGGCCCTATAAGGCTTCTACTAATGGAAAAAAAAGAATACTGGGGTTTGAATTCTCTTCATTATTATATATAACCGAAATTTTTTTTTTTTTCAAAATTGACTTCACAACAGATGTTAACTTCCCGTCAGGAATTAGTGTTAATCAATAAGGTTTTTGATCTGCGTTTTCCATGTAAGGATTGTTGTGATAAACCATAATATAAATCTTATAATTCATTCATAGGCCTATACATTTATATTCATTTATAATCAATTATAATTGTATTATTAAAATTTTATTAATTGTATTCATATAATTCATTTATATACATTATTTATATACATTTGTGGTATCTCTCCATAATATAAACATACAGAGAACAAATATCTTCAAATCTATATGAAGTTTATCAGAGGTCAGAGGTCAATACGTGACCTAATCACATGGTGCAATGATCTCTACCGGTACAAACTGACTTGTTCTACTTGCTTTTCATGTAGAGAAATGAACAAAATAAGCAAGTAAAATAATTATTTTATTTATAATGTAAACAAGCATTTCATACATTATTCTATTTATTATGTAAACAAGCATTTCATACATTTTCGGCTATCGATTTAACCTGCGTACATAGAGAATATACGAGGGTTGTCCCAAAATTCCGTAGACAAGAGTTGTTTTGTAGGAACCCTACGTCATACATGAATGAAACTTCGTATATAGATGAAACCGACACCATCTAATAAATTTATGGACAAATATGGAGTAACTTCACAAATTATTCCAATTTAAAAGATACATCTCATTGTCTGGTGTAGGAAGGCGGCGCAATGCCCAAAAGTTGCAATTAAAATTTGGTATATTATATTTAAAATCCTACGGAAAAGTAATTATTACTCCATATTTTTTAATGGAAATAAAAATTCTTAATATTGTTTTATTAACTATATTTCCTCAAATTTTGGTGAGTATGCTTTGATAAATATGAATTTTATAACGTTTTATATACATGGGGTTAAAATCCGAATTTTTTAAAAATGGCGACTGCGTTGGCCCAGGCGGCGCACTGGACTATGATCAAGTGTTTTGATCCTGAATTCACTCTTACAGAAATGTACCAGTCATAAATGTTTGGTAGACTAGGAAACTTTTTCTCCTCCTTAGTATTCAAAATGACTAAAACGGTTTCTCTATGTATATGTCAATTACAGTAATTAAAATAAAAGACAGGGCTAAGAAATGGGCAAGAGTTCCATTGTGCAAATCCATTAGAGAAAATAGACGAAAAGCCCGTAGAAATATAGCGTTTTCAAATTATTATTATTTCATACCTGTACATGCATATACTTTGTTTACATATTTTAATGTTTGATCATATCATAGTAATTAAGATATTTTACATTTGTAACTATAACCGTTTCGTTTAATTTTAGAATTTGATTCTGGTAATTGAAATATTTTCTCCAAAAATTTGAACCGTTGACATTTGTATTTTTTGACGTTGCAGATTGCTCCGGGTGTTAGAGAACTATATCACTTTAAATGTTATTACTCGGAAAGATTTCAAGTAACCATGATAAAACTTCGTAATTTATCTGCCAAGAACACGCTTTATCCACCCTGAAAATTTTATAAAGATACATTAATTTCTTTAAAAGATATGAGCTCAGTCTACGAAATTTTGGGACAACCCTCGTACACATGAAAACTAGGGTTTGTTTACAACTTTAATGTCACTTTTGTCAGCTGCACAGTCTCTAACGTTTATCCTCATTTTTATGGGTAGACCTTTGTTAAAATTCCATGAAAACTATAATATTTTCATTAAATTCTACCCACGATAAATGTGTAAATATGAAGAAAATATCAAGCATTGCAATCGCGCCAAACAGCTGACGAACACGAATCAAAGTTGTACATTTAATATATTGGATATTTTTTTCAAATTTTCGTATGAAGAACCACTAAGGTCATCAGGCTATATGGCAATATAATATCAAAAGTGTTACTATCATAAATTCTCTTTGATTTGGTGTACTTGTTGTTAAAATTTCATTCATTTGGCATCATTAATGACAGATATATGACGATATATAGCAAAGCGCTTTAAATTAGACATTGTCAAAAATGGTGACATTAAGCTGTGATGCGGAGCACCAAATTATCAAGTAACACTATTTTGAGCGGGATATGACTCCTGCATATAGAAAAAAAGATGTTAACGATGAAAGAACCCGAACATAATATGGGGAAGAGGTTTATATCTAGTAGAAGAGGTTCTTGGTTGACTTGACTAATTTTTTGATAGAAGAGAATAGACTTTTGCACATAAATAAAAACTAACTGAAAAGACAAGAGTGGGACGTCATAGGCCTACGTGAAGAGCGCTGTCAAATAATTCGATCAGGTAGCTTTATGATCGGGATTGTGAAATTGTCCATTGAAAGAATTAACCCACCCCCCTCCAAATCTTTTAGTAACATTAGTATTTGAGATGCATAACTTGATAACTAAAAAATAATTAAACACATTGCCGAATGTGTGAAAAAATTAATATAAATAGAGACGAACTTTTCGTAACAAATTCCTAAACATTTCGAGATACGTTTTGACGTCGTCAGTGTTGCGCCGACAGCTAATTTGATAGATTCCTTTACATGAGAGGAAAATTTTATTTACAGAGATATTTCTTTAAAATTTGTAGGCATTATTCCAAAAATGTTGATCATGATGTATGCCAATTTTTTACTTCATAGTCCTAGTAAAACAAAAGATATTAAAGATATTCGCGTTTTTCTGGGACAACCCTCGTACTTGCCTATTATAAGTAAATCTACCTCAAATGTAAGGTCTTCCTTTTCCAATCGTCTAACTGGTCGCGACAAAACAAACCCCTCGTCGGACTTCAAGAGAAGGAGGGGAGATTTTCCTCTTTGTTCAACTAATTTTAACTCTTGTTTGCAACAACCTCCTCTCGAATTTGAAAATACAGAGAAAATTACTGATGTTAAGCAGTCTTCTTCTCACAGAAGAGGTTTCGATTTTTTCTAGATCAAAAACAAAAGCAGAAGACCAGCATGGAGAGGACACACAATGTAAAAGCAATGATGATTTATTGGAAGAAATCTGCTCTCAAGGAGGTCTTAATGTTGAGTTGCTTGATACAGACAAATTTGTATTGTCGTTATACAGAGAGAAAATCCAAACGTTCGAAGCTTATTATAACAAAATCAAATTGCTATATACAAAAGAAAAAATGTTGAATGTCTCTGAAATAATGAATGCAATACAGAGTGAAGCTGCCATTGAAATAGCCAATTGCATCTGTGAAATTTGTGTTGCCGTGAGAATAAGTAAAAAGTACTGGCCAAGAAATACCCAAGTTGTTTCATTATTGATTTTAATTAAATCATTTATTCAAGGAAAATTTCTAGAAATAAAAACAGGAGAAGGAAAAACTTGCACGATTGCAATGTTTGCGGCTTTTTTAGGACTACGTGGTCTCTCTGTCGATATTGTTTCGAGCTCTCCGATTTTAGCCAGAAGAGATTTACTGGAATGGCAGGACTTTTATGAGCTATTTTCAATTAAAATTGATTGTAACCTTTTAGCAAATGATAACAATGAACGGATGGAGTGTTATAAAAAACAAATTGTTTACGGAACAGTTGGATCTTTTGCGTCAGATATTCTGAGGGAGGAATTTTTGATGGAGAAAGTAAGAGGAAATCGAAAACATCAAGTTGTGATCGTTGATGAAGTGGACTGCATGCTGTTAGACCAAGGTGTTAATTCTACATACCTCTCTAACTCTATCCCAGGTTTACACTACTAGTATTTAGAACCTGTACTTTTAATGATCTGGGCACACGTGATACGTCATCCTGCCATTAACTCACAACAGGGTGAAGAATATTATTGTGGAAACTTGGAACCGTTTTATCTTCCTCTTTGTCGTTTATCATCCGAGGAGATGCTTTCAGATCCATTCCATATTTTGGAAATTCTTGAGTCAAATAGCTTATTGTATTCAGGTTTTACAGAACGTTTACAACAAGAAAGCTTGGACCGTATGGAGTCATTCAAATTTGGAAACGTAAATGTTCAAGGTGTATCTTCAGACAGCGTGCTCAATTATGTCACTGAAGAGTGCATATTGGCTTGCTTGGAATTTATGGAAAATATTTTTGACATACAGTTTGAACCATATAAGATGATTGACGAAAATACTGTACAATAGCAAAGTGTACGTATGTTTCCCAAAATAAAGATAGCAAACTATTACACTTGCTTTTAACAAATCAAGGATATGTATGTCCATTATATGAGATTAGAAGTAAGGCAATCGAAGCAATAAAAGGAAAAGTTGAAGAAAATATTTCAAGCCAAGACAATGAAAACTCTTATGATATACCAAGACATTTATTTTCGTTTGTTCAAAGCAGACTGACCACGTGGATCGAGAGTACATTCATTGCTAAATACATGAGTGAAGGACGAGAATATTTAGTTCGAGAAAGCGAAATTGTGCCTGTTGATTTCGAATCCACGGGTGTCGTTGAGCTCAATACAAAATGGGGGGATAGTCTGCACCAGTTTCTGGAAATAAAGCATGAAAAAAAAATTAGTCAACTAACAATTGAAACCAATTTTATGTCTAACCAAAAATTTTTTAAAAGGTACCGTCATCAAATATTTGGAATGACTGGGACGCTTGGAACAGATTCGGAAATAAATTTTCTTGAGAGAACATATGCACTCACTTGCGTCAAAATACCTACCCATTGCCAAAGCAAATTTACAGAAATTGAACCAGTGATGTTTTCATCTAAACAAGAATGGCAAACACATATTGTCAGCGTTGTATCTGATATGGTTAAAAAAAAAGCGTGCAGTATTGGTAATTTGCGAAGACATTAATACTACCGATATGTTACAAGCTATGATAAAAGAGAAAGTATGTCAAGCGTCGGTAGCATTATACACTAGAAATGATATGAATGACAAGATTCCAGATGAACTAAAGACGGGCGATGTTATAATTTCGACAAACATAGCTGGTCGTGGAACAGATATTGAAGTAGACTCTCATGTCAAAAATGCTGGAGGATTATTTGTACTGGTGACCTTTTTCCCTTCCAACGAGAGAGTAGAAAAGCAGATATTCGGGAGATGTGCACGAAAGGGACTACCAGGATCTGCTCAACTTGTAATAAACCTTGAAAACCTGCCTTGGTACTTATGCATGCCAGAAATGGGCATAGATGTACAAATATTAAAGGATTACAGAGCTAGTTTTGAACAATACCGATTACAAAATCTTGAACAACATGACCTTAAAGAGTGTTTGAACAAGGAAAAACTATTTGAATGCTACTGTAGTATTTTGAATGCATCGATGGAAGCGGTCAAAGATGACAGTAATATTTCTATTATTTTTAGAAATTACCTACATGAGTGGTGGGGTATATGGTTAAAAAGAAATTCAAAAACAGGTGGTCCCTGTGTTCTTAAGAAAAAGCTAATCGAGGATTTTGATGAGGTTTGTCAAAAACTTCTCCATGACAAAAAATCACCAACAGAAAATGTTGCTCACCTTGTAAAATTGGCAAATGAATATTTTACTGAAGGGAAATATATGACAGCAAAGAAATTGTACTCTGAGGCTATTACAAATGATAAAAAATCGTGTGCCTTTGCATACTATCAACGTGCTTATTGTACAATTAAAGAAGGTAAAGACAAATACATAGACGAAGCAATTGACGATCTTCAGAATGCACAGAAATATTTAAAGCGTGATAGACACACCGTAATTCTTTCAATCACTCTCTTTGATTTGTGCAGGGACAAAAAAAAACGATGCATGTGTTTGTGAGACGCTGCAACAGTTTAGTACAAGAGGCCAGTTTCTTCATTTCATCGATGAAAATATATCAATTACTTTAAAATCCTTGAAGGAAATGAAAAGCCAAAGTAAAAAAGCTAAAGCAAAGGGAGATAATATACTTACTCTTGCATTGGGGGAAATGGAAATCTGTAAAATGGTAGACACAGAAGTATATTTGTTCTGGGAACTGGGATTAACGGAAATCATGACAATTTCTGAAAAAGTTCCATTCTGTTGGAAGGGATTGGTAGTTTCTCTAATTGGAGTATCTGAAATTGCAGTGGGAGCGTTTCTTTTTGCAACATCTGCGGGCATATTGGCAAATGTTGGCTCTGGACTGATAGCCGAAGGTGTAAATGATATATGCACGGGCTCTCATGCAATGTTAACGAAAAATAACGATTTCGTTAAGTCCTGGATGGTTGGAAAAGCAGTTTCAATTGCAACATCAGTGGCAACTTATGGCTATTCACAGATAAAATCTGCTACTTCTGGTGTGTCTGGTTGCAAAAATACACTTAATGCCGTTAAAAATCAAATTAAAAAAGGCGCCAGTGAGTTTTTGCAAAGCGTAAAATCTATTCCAAAGATTGTCACATCAAAAACATTTGGTGAAACTTTTAGAGGCACCTGTACGCTTGTAGCCAAGGATGTTGGTAGACAGTTGACAATACGAGGAGCGAAATTCTTCCTGAATGAGTCGGAATCAAAATTAAAAGAGCATTTTTATGAAATTGCAAGAACAAAAATATACTAGATGCTGTCATGAGACAGTAATACCCGCACTATGGTGTTTGCCTTTAAATATACACTCATTCATATTGGACTTTCCAAGGAAGAAGTCAAAATAATTCTATAATTATCACCGTACATGTATTCGTCAAATTGAACATAAAATTTTCAGATGACCATATCAACTCTGAGCCTCACATATGTATTTTAAAATGCTTAATTCATAACCAGTCTGAAATAACAGAATTTAATTAATGATTGAAGTAAATTACTTAATTAGATTCAAATAAATAATTTTCCCATAATTTGGAATTTTTTAAATTTACTTTCTCAACGACATAAAATATTATTTTAGTACAAAGCGTTTTTGATGAATTTATCAAAATGTGCAAACTGATTTTAGTATTTGGTCGGGAAAAAAACCCATTGAAAATACAACCCGATTAATTTGTCAATGCCTATCTCCCCCCCCTCCCACACACACACACTCTCTCTCTCTCTCTCACTCTCACATTTTTAAAAAAAAATAGTTTAGTTTATTATGATAGTTTGAAATTTGTTCTTGTACTAAACAGTTT
>PRKT01001448.1:3845-35717 GCA_003671525.1 Saccostrea glomerata
GATTTCAATGTAACTTAGCACACAAGTAGACTACACTAAGATACATAATTCTGTGTATTGGTTTTTGATTTCGATGAACGGTGTTGCCATGGTAACTAAAAATAGAAATTTCTGTTAAAAAATCTCAAAATGCTACTCCTCCTGCAGTTTAAGTCTGATTATAATATAATGTGGCATGCAAGTAGACTATACTAAGAACATAAAGAGACTTAATCAAGGATCATTATTCTTTTTATTGCTGTGGTAAAGTTTCAATTCCCAACTTCTTAAGAACTTTTCTCTTCCTATGCTATAAGTACAAACCAGTAGAGCTTCAGTCTCGACAGAGACTTCTGGTTCTCTTATAGAAATAGGCATTTAAGATCATACGCAATGTAGTTTGCAGTTTATTGGGTTCTTCCCTGGAGTTGAAGAGCTCCATTAAATGAAGGTCCTGTATGCAATATTGTTATTGTCTTATACATGGATTTGTAAATCTCTTCTAAAACAATATCTACTCATAGTCACTACAGTCAGTTTAGCGAGTATGCGTGCGGGTCAAACATCTTATTCAAATTACATGTAGATTGCTTAGGTAAAAGTTTAATACTCAGTTGTTTTTGTATGATATCTGATATCATACAAAAAACTGAGTATTAAACTTTTAAATTTGATGAAAAAAAATCTGGAATTTTATATGTTTTGTAATTTTTGTACATTTTTCTTTGAATAATGCAAAAGTTTTCAATCTGTTCAAAATCAATGGAAATGCATGCTGATTTTTTGTCAAAAAATATGTAATATGGTAGACCGTACATATATTATAAGTTTAAATTTAGAATATCTTGAAAAATTATCAGTAGGTAAGGTACCTTGCGTACGTCCTTAAATGTATTAAAATGAAGGGATGTGTGCCACTATTCAATGAACTGGGGAACTCATGAGGCTGAAACTTATGTGGAAGCTTCACAGGGTAGTGAAGATTCTAAATTGTTCAAATCATGAACCCTGGGGGTTGGGCGGAGCCACAATGGGGATCAAAGTTTTACATAGAAATATATAGGAAAAATCTTTAAAAATCTTCTTCTCAAGAACCACTGGGCCAGAAAAGCTGAAACTTGTGTGGAAGCATCCTAATACTGTATAGTGTAGATTCTAATTTTTTTAAAATCTGGATTCCAGGGGTAAGGTGGGGCCACAATGGGGAATCAAAGTTTTACAAAGAAATATATGGGAAAATCTTTGAAAATCTTCTACTCAAGAACCACTGGGCCAGAAAAGCTGAAACTTATGTGGAAGCTAGTATCCTGGGGTAGTGTAGATTCTAAATTATGCAAATCATGACCCCTGGGGTTGGGCAGGGTGATAATGGGGAATCAAAGTACCCCTGGGGGTAGGGTGGGGCCACAATGAAGAATCAAAGTTTTACAACAGGGAATCAAAGCATCATATGGTAGTGTAGATTTCAAATTGTCTAAATATGTCACAATATGTATTACAAGTGGGAAATCTGGTAAGGAGTGGAATTGTCAAAGCTTCTCAGGTGAGCGATGTGGCCCATTGTTTTGCAATTGATGTAAGAGTTGTGAAGAATTAATTCAGAACCGAGCGTTTTTTTCTTTGAGTGCAATAAATATACAGTTTTTTCACTGGGTGGTACTGTAGCTCTCTAGTCTGTCAACATATATTTTTTCGAAGAGCTACAGTTCTGCAGCTCCTTAAGTGTAAAATATTTGGATTTAATTTCATATATTACAGTACATTGATATTTATAACGGCGTCTGTGGCGTAATCCGTAGTGCATCGGACTGACAATTGGAGTTTGCTCCCCGGTGTGGGCGCAGTAAGTTTTTCTTCTGAAAATGAAGTTGTACACCATTTCGGCTTAGTATATGCTTATGATGTTTAAATAAGTAGAACATATATACCCCTACCCTACTTTTCTTGCATTGTGCAAGAAAAGTAGGGTAGGGGTATATATGTAGATCTAGACAAACTGACAGGAAGCCTAATAATTGACAATATGCATTTATGACAAGAAAATTGAAAATCTTCCTGAAAGAAGTTGAATAAATTTAAGCCATTGAAGTTAACCAATCTAGTTAAAATAAGATGTTAGATACATGCATTGTGCTATATTTGCATCTGCTTGGGTATTTAAAACTGTGGTTTGGTCCTCTTCTTTTATGTGTTAATATAGGGTGTCCAAAATCAAGGTGCATGCTGACATTAAATAAAGAAGAAACTTGCAAAGGCTTAAGGTGACTTGACTACTGATCAGTTGAATCCAAAGTCAATGGTGCTTAGTTATTATATATACCAAAAAATAATAAGTAAAAGATCAGCATAGTACATTTACTAAAGAATTAACAGAATTAAGGAAAACTTGTTTTCTTCTGGATGATATGAAGCCATGAGTAGAGTACCACCGCAAATATTCTGGATCCATGCCCTTTCATCATTTTTATTTTTGAACGGGTTCAATAAACTGTCAAAAAATCTTGATATGTTTCTAATGTGTAGGTAGAAAGTTTTGAAATTAGTGAAAAGGTTGTTAATTTTTTTTTTAATGCAAACTACCAATAAATGTGCATAATGATTGAAGATGGCTGATTTTTTTCCAAACATTATTTTCTGTACATTTGTCAGATCGGGTTCGTTATGTGTAACAAGGCATGATCAGGATCAAGAAAATTTAAAGTAAAAATTAGGTAAATTATTACAGTTTGTGCATCTGAATACTAGTAAGTTTTAAAACTCTCTAAGAATCTCAGAGTGACTGATATGACCCAATTTCATGTGATTTTTTTTAATTGGAAGCCTACCAGTTTAGTGCAACAAACAGGCAAAGATCTAACAACGTGATCATGTTGCAAAGCTTGACAAATGGCACATATGCAATAAATTAACCTAAATGATTAGGAGGAAAATAAACAAAACAAGATTTGTTCATTCTTAATTGCATTTTTTATTTTTCCCAATCAAAAGAATAAAATAAGGTATTCTACATACAAGGGAAATTGCTTTTTTACTAACAAGAAAAAAAACCTTGAAAATTATAGAGATAAACCACTTTTGATTTTAATGCTATTTCATGTAAAATCTTGAATCATTGAAAAAATTAAAATTACCCCAAAAATTATTAATTTTAAGAAATGAAAAAAAAATAGTTTAGGAAAGATTTAACTTAAAAAGTTAAATGAAAGTAAATAATTAATAGTAGTTCAACTGTTCAATAGTTTCTCTATTTGGTTTAAAACTATTCTTTCTTTATCCCATGGGAGAATTTTTATCTATTTTGAAATGAATATGGGATAAATCCCACATTTATAAAGAGATGGGAGATTATTTTCTATAAACAAGTATGGGAGATTTTGTCCCATTATAAAGCATTTATGGGATTTTTAAACTTCTATGGGAGAAAAAATCCCACAGAATACCCTTTTCTCCCACAGAATAATGGTGGGATATTGGTTAGGAAAAAAAATCCCACCATTATCCCATGGGATTTCTTGATTTCAGGTGTAATATCTTTTTACCTAGAAGATAATCAGGTGTAAATTTTGGTTCATGTGATAAGTTTTAAAAAATCCCATCAGATGACATAAATGATTTCCACATATCTTTGGAAAAGTGGTTGGCGAAACTCCGGACAAATGTCGTGTCCGGAGTTAAATGTCGCACTGTTATATATATGTAATGTGCAGAAATTAATACAGTATTTATGAGCCATTTTACCCATTGAATATACAGTGATGATTGATATGCCTTTGGTGTCACAAAATTTGATTTTCTTGCCAACATGACATCATTTTCCACACGTAAATGCCCTTAATTGTACAGTGTAAATTGACCTGAGAAGCATACCACTAAATCCTGTCTCGTCGCAGTTAAAAATCTGCGACGGTTTGTCTTTCAGTTCTAAATTCTTCACCATATCCTCTAGGAGGGTGAGTATTGTTTCATGACAGTCCAATTGGACATGCGAGAGCGGGCCTTATCCTGTGCCTCTGGAGTCCTCTCAGCAAGCAGGGGGTATCTGCGAAAGAAATTCCTACACCACTTGTCCGATGGGCCTTTATCTAGGTTAAAAAGTGTGTCACGCCCACATGTACGTGCTTGTGGGGAAATGGTAAAGTCATATATCTATGATGTGAATATCAATGTATGTTGCATAACAATTCAGTGAGTTGTAAAGAGTTAAGGTCTGTTTTATGATTTCAAGGAATTGAACAATTTTTTACCTGTGTGCTGAAATCTCTACTCTGATACCGGACGTACTTTTTTAGTAACATCAATTTATGGACTATCATAGGCATAAAGAAAATCTCCAGCAGGGTCCTTTGCTTGGTCTATATGTATGCGTACAAAAGTTTTTTTGCGGGTATGATTGACACATCCTTGCACTTTCACAAATTTTATGTTTATTCTTATCCCTTTGGAAAAGTGGCAATCTTCTTGTGCATTAATGAGAAATATTACAACTTTAAAAACAATTTTATTCAGAGTAGAAATGTTACAAAGCAAAACACCTTCAAGAGTATATTCATTCCGAACTAAGTGTTACGTGCAAATCAATCACATTCGTGTTATGTACACAGGTTATTGTAAACTGGGTAAGAGCTCTGTTATTGTTGATTGTTTACGATTCACCGGGTGCCTTCAATCGTCAAAGTCTCTTTACCGAAACTGCACGGACTGAGAATATATTGTGTTTGTTTTGCTTTTTAATATGTCTACTCTGATTTTTCTGGATTATAGTATTATAATTTTTATTAATACACAAGAAGATTGCCACTTTTCATAAGTATTAAGAGTAAACGTAAAATTTTAAGTAAACTTTAAACATGACATCCCTTTCACAATGTTCTTTTAACGCCTACTCGAGAAAGGGTTGCTAAAGAAACGGCTGTCTTGTCGTTGATTACATTGTGTCTCATGTTCTACATCAGGTACGGAGTGCTATTGTACTCTCTCAGGTTGTTGTCTTCCTTCACTGTGTTATTTTTACAGTCAACATCTTTAGATACAGAGGTCCTCTGTATAATTCGACCTTTCTTGTCTCTTGATAGGTTTCCCTCCATTTTTTATTTACATATTAGATGTTCAACAACTTTTCGCATAAGACTTCCAAAATAATTATAAAAGCAAAAATCCATGATGCGAATAAATTATTAACGGAATTTGTAAGAGTTGTCGCGCCTTGCTGAGGAATTGACAAGAATCCAAATGTCGCCGGATCAAACACCAGCAAGGGCAACACTTTATATTGCTAAAATTTATTTTATAATGTTTAAAATTTAATATACTATCTTAGTATCTTATAGTATTATTTTGTATTATAAAGCGTGCCTTATTTTTCATAATTAAATATTATCTTACATCCATATAAATATCAATATAGTCCTATTAAAAAGCATTACATTATATTTTAACTCTGATATAACGAATTTACGGATATAGCGAACCGATTTTGAGTCCCGTAGACTTAAATATGATGAATTTTACATCTTTTATAACGAACTCAAAAGATTATAAAATTTGAATAATTGAAATAACTTTATTTTCTCTCAGTATTTGTATATAAAATTTAATTCATAATAAAACCTTAGTTATCGAAGGTATGTTTTGTTATATTTGCTTCCCAAACATATTTAATAGTAACACTCATGGCAGCTGATCCCACCTCTGATGTTTCGGAGGTCCGTGTTTGCTCTGCTCTTATTTTGTATATTTGTTTAATGGACGTTGAGATTGGATTCTGTTCGTTATTTCCATATCCTACTCAAAAGAAAAACATGCATATTGCGAATTTGCTATATATGGTTATACAAATTTGTTATACGGATATAACGAATTACGGATATAACGAATTAAATTCACATGTCCCAAAGACTTTGCTATAACCGTGTTTTACTGTATATGGATCTGGTAAGGTATTGATTACTCTAAGTGTTTGGCCTTGGTCAACAAATACCTGATCAGGTCAGTATATTCATGAGAAGACCTCATCAAAAGTGAATTATTGTATACTGATTGTATTGTAAAAATGTTTCCTCAAGGATTCTAGAAATTAAAGGCGGCATGTTTTTTACTTAGCACAGCAGGTATATTTGGATGCAAAGATGTTGAATGAGGCTCAGATTTGTAAAAGTAGAAACACAGACGTTTGTATTGATCACTGAGAATTATTGTAGTGAAAGTATTTTGGATAGATGATCTAATTTTATTAAAATATACAATGTATTTTGCTGTTTTTAAGGTTTCGTCAAAGGTCATCATGTCCAACATTTTATTTTTACAATAGCCTCAAAACTATGTAATGTATACAGTTAAAACTTTTACAGTTTATAACTTATTTATTGGTTAACAGATAGAAAGTATCAGTTGATAAAAAAAATACTTGGAATAATATTTATTGAGAAAAATTCTTCTTAAAAATGCATATAATTTCAAAAAAATACACCTAATTAATTCTATGCATTTAGTGAAAACCATCATTGCAGAAACAAAATGTGTTTATCAATGAAGAGCAAGTTGGACTTTGATAGCTTCTGGAAAGTTGTTTTCCTTGTTTATTTTGTCCAAATGTTAAGACTTGAAAGTGAAAGTACACTGCAAATTGCGGATTCTATAGGGGTCTTGTCTTTATACACGTCATGCTTTCAATAACAGCTTTTCAGAGACCATTCATGTCTAACTTGCCCTTTAATGATAAATATAGATTATTTCTACAATGTTGGTTTTCACAAAAAGGACAGAATAAAGCAGGTGCATTTTTTATTAAAAATGTGCACATATTCTGATAAAATTTTTCTAAAAAAAAATATCTTTATAAAAATATTTGTTATCAAGTAATTCTTTCTATCTATTAATCAGTGATATATTTACAAAATGTAAACGTTTTGACTTCATAACACACATAGTTTTGGAGTAATTGTAAAAATAATATTTTAGACATGTTGACCTTTGACGAAACCTTAAGTAAATTTTACATTTTTTTCCAATGTTAAAAGGTCAAGGTCATTGCAAAATAAACCATGACACTCATATGGATTTTTCCATATTTGGCTATAACTTCTTAATTTAAGGTCAGAGCGACATGATTTTTGTGCGCGACACACCTTCTAACCAAGACGCATCAGATGACAAAGTTTGATAATCCTAGGCCTCATAGTATTAAAGTTATGAGCCGGAAACGAAAAACTAACAGACAGACAGACGGACGGACACGAAGCCTTTAACATAATACGTCCCGTCTGAAGACGGGCGTATAAAAAGAGAAGTTAATTCCAGCTTTGTTCAGTAATTTAAGATGTCGGTAATTTTGAAGGAAAGTTAAATATTATATAGTAAAACAAAGCAGAAAAATATGATTGATTACGCTTTTACCTCTGAAATTCCAAATTACACCTTTCGGATGAAAAGGGAAGGCATGTCTGCAAGAAGTGGAATGCAATAAGAACAGAAGTAATGCCTTTTACCTGGTAATATACATGCATTTATTGAAATATCAGAACGAAGCATTTTCAAGGTGTTGAGAAATATACCGACAATTGGGGGTTGTACATAACCCCAGTGAAAATGGGCCACTTTTAAACCGGCTGTGGTCAAAATATCTTGGAAATGTGTTATAAATGACCAAAGAAAATTGAGGAAAGCACTGACCCTGATTTGATTTTTATCAACAGACAAGGTAATTTACTTCATTTTCACTGGAAGAAGATTTCAACACTGACTTTGACAAACCATTTATAGATTCTGAGTCTGAAATGACGGACATTGATGCAAAAGAAATACGTGAAATCGATGTAATGTCTACACTATCAGCAACATAAACAGTTCCCTCTGATGATTCTCCTGAAAATTCACACGGAATGTCCCATAGACACAGACAAGATAAAACTAGAACTGTCCAATAGGGACAAATACCCCCCGCTGGGTTTTTCAGAGAAGGTGCCAATTCAAAAATACTTTATGGATCTAGAGATGTTCACAATTTACTTACAAAAATTTGCAGTGAAATATAATTGCTCATCATGTTTCTCAATGAATGAAATGGAGGTGCAACCAAATGAAACATCAATACTAATACATTGTAATTCCATTGTAACATTTTTTAATTTTTTTTTTTATTTAATTTTCTTTATTACTGCATTAAAAAAATATATTGCAATTATGTGTTATGTCACTCTGCAAACTGATTGTTGAAAAAAAAAACCATTATACAAAATCAAATTAATCTTGATATATCAATTTGAAATGCATTTTGAAAATAAAGAACTGTTCATCCGGTAATGAAGTGTTTTGACAGACAATATATTACAATTAAGAGAATAAGAGAAGAGAGATCTTTAATTCTTGTGCCTTATTCCCTGAAGATTTGATAACACACGCACACTTTTTCCAATTACAAATCACTGCTACACAAATTAGGTGTTGCAGAATTCATCACAAAATTTAGATTTTTTCTAAGCGTTTTAACACCTGTTGCAATTTAAAGGACACAGGACATAAAAAATATTTTGTCTGCATTCAATGTCCTTAGCATTCTTAAGTCAGATTCTCACACTGAATCTGTTAAACAAGCATCAGATAACAAGGCACAGCTTGATGTAGTAATCTATAAATACCAACCGATGCAGTTCTCCGAGCAACGCCGACAATTAATGAGATAAGAGTCACGTGGGCCATTTTTACGTCAGATGTGAGCTTCCTGCAAATTCCCGCTCTATCATAAACAAAACAATGGAAGAAGACTCGTCAGATGGATTTTCCCTTGCTCCTGAAGAAATTAGACCCTATAATTTTGAGCCTTTATTAAATCAAACTCAAGACAGCAATAGAAGTGAATCTGAAGATTCAGAGGGAGATGATTTGGAGGAGGAAAATGCAGATGGGGTATTTGGAACCCGCAGGGAGAATTTAGCATGGTATGAAAATAAAACAAATATTTTACTAGTTTATATTTCAGAGATGAAAACTTTTATTCGCCTATTCATTATTAGCATTATTTATATATAATTTAATTTCACTTGTATTAAACAATTTCATTGGCAGAATCATTCAGGGGAACATATAATATTTTGGATAACATAACTTGCCTACGTCACAATGAGTTACGTCAAAAACGTATTACTCCGCTTGAAGTTACTTTTAAGATAATGCTCAGTTTGAAGTCTTTTTCAGGAGGAAATATTGACTCATTGCCTACACTAGAATTAAATTATAAGGAATGAAGCTAATTTCAACTTATGTTATCCGATATGAACAGTAAATATATAATTTGATTTACATTACAAGGTGTGTCTGTGAAAAGGTGCCAAGTAATGGAAACAAATGAAGAATGTTTATGCTGCAATGAAATTGCACCCATTTTGGAAAAAGTAGAAGTAAAGGAGTTAAAGTGTATCACAGAACATGATGTGTTTCAGGGAAATTGCCTCAATATTGACGCCCTGGAAGTCTCCATGTATGAGTTTGTAGACACTGATGGGCCCCTTGATGACAACGAGCCAATACATGAGTAAGATAATGTATACAAATAACTTTTCTTATAAAAGTTTTTGATTTTTTCCTTGAAACATGTCAAGTAAATTATGATATAGTATTTTCTTCATGGTTAATTTTATATTACAGATTATATAGATACTTGGCCTACAGAAGATTCACTCGTTGGATCTGGCATATCCTAGGGAAAAAGAGACGAAAAATTATCCCTGCTTGTGTGGTATCCAAAATCAGACAGACATTTCCATCTGAGTCGTATGCTGGTTTCAAATATCCACGTTTATGAAAATAATGATATGATGTCCACCTATCAATCTTTTTTGAAACACAACACATTTCCATTTTGAAACACAACACATTTTAAACTTTCACATTCCCACCAAATTTATCTGTTGTATCTAGATGTTCTTCTGTTAATCAGTTCATTTTTGTCAAAGTCTTCATACGCATGAGTCAATGGACGTGGTTCTTCAGCTTTATGACCAAACACAAAATCATCTTAGGCAAATTTTAAGGAAAGATAGTGTCTTCTTCTAACAAAAATCTTTTCCAGCAATTTTCCGACATATTCTGTGGAATCAAGAGAATACTAGTATAAGAATGAAAATCTTATAAGGAAAGCAAATACATGAAAGACTTAGTGATTGTTTTATTATTTCATTATAGATGCAATAGATATTTATATATGTGAAATTATGCTATAGCATTTGTTAGTCACTTCTTTTAACTTATTTACCAAAGGTTGCAGGCACTCTGCGAGGTTTTACTACACATTCCTGCCCTTTCTTCGCCTTTGGGTAGGATACACTCCACTGTAGTTCACCCTCTCTTGTTATTGACTGACGTCTAGTTCCGTTTTCATTGTAATGAAATGCAGCAATACACAACCTGTTGAAAATGAATAATATAAAATTTCTAAAGACTTTTTTTTAATTTAATCTATAGAACTATGAATGTATTAAAAAAGAAAGGCTACAAATCTTGCAAGCATTGGGATGTAAAAGAAGTGTGTACTCTTTGGTGCGAAATGATACACCACAGAATGAAAAACTTCAAGTCCATATGTCTGGTAAACAGGTGACAGTTTTGGAAGATTTCTAAGGAGATAGGGACTCTCCACAATTAACATCTTTTACCATCTTGTGGCATTTAGAACCTAGAATGGAACAAAAATGCGAAATTTTTGGAATGAGTTACAGTTATAAAATAAAAGAAAATAGATTGAATTGGATAATGACCTTGCTGCATCCAGTCTCTAGGTTCATTTAGCTGGCCATGTTCACACCGTGGAAAGACCTCAGAATCATGTTCATAGACATTGATAAGATGGTTGCTAATAGATTTCCATTTGTCAACCTTCATTTGCCCATTGTTTCCACTTGACGCTGCTACCAAGTATGTGTGGTTGACTATACTTTTCATCCAAGGACGGATTTGACCAGCCCCACGCTTTTTTATTAATTAATCAAAAATTAATGTAGGAAAGTCGATAATGTATCCAGGAAAAATATTTTTTTTCTTTTTTTAATTTCTTCCTTTTACTGGAGTTTTTCTTTCTGATGTTTGTAAACCTAAATATAAGAGAATACTGTTTTTTTTTCATTTTATTTTACAGGTATCTGGGATTAATATGTATACAGAACATAAATAATTTTATAGTTTGGTGGAATCTGGTTATTTGCTGGAATTAATAATTAGTTTTGTTTTGTAGGGTCCCAAACCCATGACTATGTTTGTTTTGGAAGAAGTGGTAACCAGAAGATATGCTAATGGTGAGCAGTCATACGGCACAACGTGGATGGTGTCTAGTGACAGTAACTATCAGACACTTAAGCAGGTCATCCTCCACGAAAAGCACATAAAGATGTTGAGGAAGATGAATGCTTTTTTAGTCGTAAAGTACACTATGCTGGAGGATGGGACAGTAAAGCTTGGCCAGCAGACTGTGGTATGTCTTAATTAATATTATAAGTTAAAAGTATAGGAAAGGTATAAATATGATGAAATGCGATTTTACTTATACTTTATAAAATGAGATATCTATTTGTTATTAAGCAACTATTTTTAAATACATTGGTTATAGCTGGTGAAACTGAATTTTTTCTTGTGCATTCTATACTGGTTTTTCAATAATTGTTTCATGGTATTATTAGTGTGTGCCCTTTGCATTTGTATATCTCATTGCTTGTTGATATGATAAATTGCAATGAATGATCTATGTTCCTCTAAATTAAATGTGTTGATTACTGCAATGATTAAGGTTTTTGGTACAATGCTTTTATGCATCGCAACATCATCGGAAACCAACGGGTGATCTTATCTTTACTTATCAACCGTGGGCAAACTTGATGAAAAATCTTCGTATGTAATTAAATATGTATGGGTCATTTAATTGACCACATTACAGAGTCGCGATGCGAAACAACGTACGTAACTTATGCATGTTCAGCATTGCAAAAACATGAAAAATATGTTGCATTTTGCAGTTAGAAAGTGGTACTCATATAATATTTGACGAATATTAATATCAATGACATGTAAAAATTGACTATCATTGTTTCAATTAAACTTGGCACGTTTTAACGAGTGTCAAAATAAATAGCAAAGTAACAAATATATTTTTACAATTGAAGACTTCCAACTTTCTGATTGATTGACTAAAAACAACAAATTGGTCAGAGACCAGAAGAGCTTATGCGATAGTAATGCGTCCGTCGTCCGTCCGTCTGTCTGTCAGTCTGTAAACAATTTTTCAAAATGCTACTCCTCCTACATTTTTTTTTATCCGATTTCAATATAACTTGGCAGACATATAGGCTACACATCCGGAACACCTCGGGCATTTCACAGAAAAACACCTCGGAAATGAATATACCCATGTGACCGAAAGTAGTTCCTCACGTGATGTAAAAATGGTGGATTTGTCTTTTTTTTGGTATTTTTTCAGCTACTTCAGAGACTAAATAAAGCACATATCACCCTTTCCACTAGTTCCAAAAAATATTTCATGGATGACTTGGGGAAATACTGTGATGAAAAAATCGTACAGAGTCTAAGAAGTGGGACGGATGGCAAGATAAACGGGGACAACTTAGACTTTCGAGTGGCTACACACGAAATCAGAATGAATGTTAAAGCCAAAGACTTCCATTTCTTTGCTTCAGACTTTACCCCAGACAGAATAGATCTTTCAAAGTACAGTGACAAAGGGAGCATCGGTGATGTCAATTCTGTAAGAGTTGAAAACTTCCTGCCATCTCTAGAAGAGGAGAAAATGTACAGGGAAAGCTTGAAAATCATTTTAGCAAGAGAAATGGTTGCTTTTTCCAACAAATTTACATGGATGAAAATGTGCATTCCAGACCACATACCGCATGAACTTGCTGAGGAAATGTCACAGAAATCCACTCCTTTCCTCATGCCAATACTTTTAAAAAATGAGACCTCATACTCTGACTGCATTGATATATTAACATCATATACTAGTCAGTTGGATGATTGGTATACACGGGCCGGTCGAGGTTCAATACAGTTTCTTTGCTTCTGAAGTTCTGTTCTGTTTACCTTCTTTATTTGGTTAGTGTTTGTATTTTTTTTTTAAAGTTTAATATCTTTATTTTGTTACAACTAACAGAAATTTCAAGATTATGATTTATTGGTATGCTTTTAAGAATTAATGTATTATTCAATCTGAAAGAATAATTTTAAAATATTAATAAGGTGTAGATTTGTCATTTTATGATATTAATTCAACATTTATTTTGTAAAAATTTAAATAAAAAATAGTGCAAAATAAGTCTGATGAAAATAACACAGGTAATTACAAGCCATTTGAAAACTAAGGCACACATTTAATTGTATGCAGAAGATATCGATTCTCAATACCAAATATATTCGATCATGTTAATGTTAATTTGTTTTAGGTGAAGAATTTCCCAAAATGAAGGTACCAGTTGGTGGGGACCAACTGACGCGAGAGAGACTCCAGTGGGCTAAAGCTTTGAGGTCTGGTGCCCATACCAGTTTGGAAAGATTTGATAATCTGTCTCCAATGATTGTTGAGCTCTTTCACACAATGCAGGATTTTCTAGAGGTAATTTATTTCAATTAAATTGGCTATATTTTTCTTCCATTCGAAAGAAGGGAATATTGGACAATTTGTTAACAAGTGAATCTATGCCTAACAATCATCAAACTTCTTTGGACCAATCTCCAAGGTCAAGATGAAAAGTTCATGGACAGGGCATAAACTTTATGCTCTTGAAGCTTCAATTACAGGTGAAATAATACGTTGAATTTAACATATTTTTATCTGATACCAATAGGATAATGTTTGGGTTTTTTAAATAAGTTTGATTTTTATTGTGTACATCATTAAATCATGGCCACTGATATTGTATTTTGAAGTATTGTTACATTGAGTCAATGCCTCACCTATAGCTAGTTTTTGGTCCAAAATAAATGTTTTTAACTTTTCCTTTGTAGAAAACCTGTAAACGATTCCTCAACTTAAAGTCATCAAGAGATGAAGGCAGTTTGGCATGGTATAAGATAATTCTGCACCGTTCCAATGTAAATGGAAAAGTGAAAAGCAGGTTTGCCGCTCACGAGGACTTCGTTACAACTGTAGGAAAAGGACTTTTCAGAGAATTTACTTTGCATTATTTTGACATGCCTGAAGAATCAAGTGAGATTCCTGAAAGTTATTTACCAAATAATGTGCACTTACTCCACAAAGAAAAACGTGAAAAGATATTTCATCAAATAATGGACAAAATCCTTGATAAAATATTAGTTAGATTTTGGGTAAGTTGCACATTTTAATTTATATGACATTCTAACTTACAAAATACCATTATTCAAATTTTAATTCCACTGTAGTTTTTAGCTCACCAAAGGTGAAGGCTGAAATATGCTCTTCTGATCAAAGTTTGTCTGTTGTAGTTGTTGTCATAAACTTTTCATAATGTCCCCCTCTTCTTAGAACTTCTTCAAATCATGACCACGGGGGATGGGTGTAAAGAAAGACCAAACTATCAAATCTAAGTTATGTAAAGAAATATATAGGAAAAATTATTACAAATTCCCGTCTTGATAATTCATATTATTTATTAGAAGCAGCATCCTCAGTTTTTTTTTATTTAGTGTATTCACATTTAAGAAAATCATCTTCCCTGGGATAAGAAGTATTATTATTAAAATTAGACGTAAGATCCACTCCCATACTTGCTACATTAACATCCAACAACATCCAATAGAGGGTCACGTCTGAGGTTAAATTCAGAACAACTGGAGACTTATCACTTCAGCAAATGTAGTTAATGTACAGTACTTTTGCAGGCGACAATTTGATTGGTTGATACCATTTGACTTCTGACGTGACCCTCAATGGGACGTTGTTAGATGTTTGTGTAGCAAGTGGATTTTACAGCTTAACTAGGTAGATTGCACTAGATGATGAAATGTCAAAAAAAAAAAACCTTTAAAAATTTTCTAAAGCCACTGATTAGTCTAAATATGGAAGCATACTCAGTTAGTGTTGATTCAGTTTGATTTGTTTAAATCATGTCCCCCTTTGCCAAAGGGGGGAGGGATAAATAGGATACCACTTATCAGCACTGAACTGAAATTTGCTTTTTCTTAGCCAAAGTGTTCAGGTGAGTGAAGTGGCCTATGAGTCTCTTGTCACAAATATTTATGTGTTGCATGCTCATGTTGCATATACTGGTATTTTTAACTGCTTGATAACCAAAGCCATAACAAACCTATCAGATAAAATAATGGTTTGCAACTGTTCAATTGCTAAGTACTCATATATTATTGTAAGTTAAAAATTTCATTATAAACCGTTTTCACTGTATACATGTATCCTTGTTTTGCAGGATTTGGAGAATGACGAGTCTTCTCTGATTTTGGACTTGAAAGTTAAAATTCAGAGCACTGAATTACTGATACAAGCTCCTGTACAAAATGGATATGCCAAACTGAATTTGCGCAAGGGACAAGAAAATAGGATTACCATTGTACAAATACCTATTGCTTTGCTTACAATTGGCAAATCGGTTCAGTTGACTGTAAATGGAGTTACAGTATCTGCAACAAGAATTAACAAAGAAACTGATGACATTCAGAATTATTCTCTGTGTTTTCTACAGTATGTATTTCTTATTTGGAATTTCATGGATGCCATCAAAGAGGGTGATATATTTAGAACAAATGTATGTTTAAAAACAATGATTCCTTTGTTTTACTGTCACTCAGAACTATCAAAATATCTTGCTGAATGCATTGACTACATTCAAAAGACAGAAATTCTGCTTTCTACAAAGATGTCCATGAAAGTGAGAGCTGCATCATTCATCAATAAAAGTGGGCGCATTGGAAAAAACAAACCAGCAGACATGGAAAGAGAAAATCAAGTAAAACTTTTAAAGGAACTTATCAGAGGACTTGGTTCCAACAAAACAGAAAATGCTATTGTTGGAATCTCTAAAGCTGCACCAGTTATCGAATCAGTGGTCCATCACTTTGATGAAGAAGCAGGGATCTGTGAGCTCAGAACAACACATAAATCAAGATCTCTGGAAAGTGACCTAAAGGTAATGTTAGAGAAAACCAGGGAATTGGATCCATTTAGTAACCAAGGGAGAAGTTTGCAATCATACAAGGGAATAAATGCTAATCCTATTTATTCTGTAAACAAGGAGAAATTTCATCAAGTTGTCCTAAGAACGGCACAGAGATTACGTAGGGGACAGATTTCTGACCAAACAGAAGAAGACACTAGTGATATCGAGGGTGGTGATAGTGATAGCGATGATCCCGGTTCTCTTTTTGAGTAATGTATAGACACAAACACAATATTTAAAATTTCTACTTTCATTTGAAAAATTGTTATCTATGAGTATATAAAAAATACAAAGTTAATCCTTAAAATAGCTTTCTTCGTGTTACAAACAAACAATACATATTCTCAGAATTGACAGCTACGTTGGACTTGTAAGTTTAGTCAATAGGTGCTATATTCACTTAAGCATGTTGATTCAAAAATACACAATATTATATATGAAGATTATTTTCGTAGTTTTCATTGGCTGAAAGTACGTCACCTGATATTCCTCCTTTTCTGATATAGATGCGAAAGCACGTCCACGGAAAAAAATATCGCATGACAAGCTGCATGCACTAAAGTTATGTCAGTTCGTGACATAATAATATAAGAAGCGTAAATTTAACCATTGTGATGTAATGACAGCCAAGTCTGTTCAGTTAGGACTGTGTCAGTGCATTCAATTTGAGTGATCATATAATATAACTATTATGGACTTCAGTGAATGGTCAATATGTGGTTATAAGGACTCAAGGCAATTGATATTGACCTCAGACACAGAAAATGATAGCGACCTCGTAGGCTCAGTCGCTATCACTTTCTGTGTCTTTAATCAATATCAATTGCCATGAGTCCTTATAACCACATATCGACCTACACTGAAGTCCATAATTGTATAGTATCCAACAACATGGATGAATAACTATTCATCAATTCTACAACCAGAACAACAGTTTTTCTTGTCCCCTTCAAACAAGGTCTCTGAAAAGCCAAAATGTTTCACCAATAATAATCGTAAGCACAAGTCATCACTCTTGCAGTAGCGTCTCATGTCGTCAGTCATTCCTGGTCGGTTGGCAGCAATGTCACTGTTGTTAAAGTATAGCGTTGCTCTGCTCTGCTGTCCACCTCTTCCTGCTCTCCCTGATTCCTGCATGTACTTCTCTAATGAAGTTGGAGGTCTAAAATGTATGATATGGCTGACCCCTGGAGCATTTAGGCCCATGCCTAATGCAACGGTTGCTAATATCAGTCGAATTTTAGGTTCAGGTTTCCTAAGTTCAGTAATGATATGAGTCTTCATCCTCAGAGTGTAGTCTTTGTGGAACATAGCGAATATGCGGTTTTCAGGTACCTGTTCCACTGGTTCATAAGCGTCCTCACCCAGGAATTCCTCCGCGAACTGGTAGCAGTATGCCAGTGACTCGAGGCTATCCATATAGCATATTGTGACAGGAAATGCACTTTTTAAACTTTTCAATTCAGAACAAAGAGGTTTAATTAAGTCATCATACTTGTCATATTTTTTAACATTTGGGAGTCTTGTTCTTATCTCGTAATAAATGTTAGGTCTGTCTGGATTGCTGGAAACCAGTTTCACATCTCTTAGCTGTAAAATTTCACATAGTTGTTCAATGCACTTTGGGGTTGCAGTGGCAGTTAGTGCTAAATGGGGTATCCTCGGAAAAATAGCTGTCAATTCACCAAGCTTGCTAAAAGATGGCCTGAAGCTGTCACCCCTGAAAAAATACAAGATATTGGGTTATTTTGGTATGCTCAAAGTTAGCGTTTTAGTTCACCTAAGTGGAAAGCTCATGTGAGGCCAAAATAAAATTTCATATTGTTTCTTTATAATTGCCTCCCTCCTCATTGAAATAACCCCTCCTGAAAAAATTTTATTGACCAGATGTAGGGAGATTTTTTTTTGTTTTTTAATCAATTTCTATGTCCGTGATCACATGCACCATACACGCTGAAATATATCGGCCGTAGTGTCAGATCTATGCAAAATTAGGTTTCTTTGTTGATGGTAGAAACTTTTTTTAAGTCAGAAAATGTATGTAATGTTTACAAAGATTTTTAGAAATACCCACATACCGATACTACTTTATACTTTGTTTTTTCCACCCTGTATTTTGCCATTTTTGTCATTTTGTTCATTCTATTTTTCTCTTTTGTACAAATTTTCTTTATATGACTTTTTCTGTTTTTTTTCTTTATGTTTATACTTTGTTCGTTTTTGTTAATGTTTTTTTTTTCTCTTCTTTTGTCATGTTTGTACATTCTTTTATTATCACTATTTGTTTTGTACCTTAAATTGACCTCAATGTAGGGAGAGGGCTAAAATAGGCTGTGCCTGCTGTCCAATCCTATTCACGATAACATCAGTGAATAAAATATTGTTTAAAATTAAATTTTTTAATGATTTCACCTTATTCATGAGAGTGGGGCAATCAAAGTTTTAAACATGTTAAAAGGGAATTAATAATAGAATCCTTTGAAATAAGACGGCCACATCGCTCACCCGAGCATTGTGGCTAGGAAAAAGTAGAAATTGGTTTACTATTGAAAAGTTTAAATCCAAAAGTTTGGCCCAGTCCTACCCCCGGGGTCATTATTTGAACAAACTTGAATCTACACTACCTGAGGATGCATCCGTATAAATATGAGCAATTATGGCTTTGCTATTCTTGTGAAGAAGATTTTTAAAGAGTTTTCCTATATATTTCTATATAAAACTTTGGTCGACCATTGTGGCCCCACCCTACCCCGGGGGTCATGATTTGAACAAATTTAAATCTACACTACCTGAGGATGTATCCCCATAACTCATATTTGCTATGAAAGAACTTTTTATACGCTTTGATTGAAGCAAAATTGAATTACTGATGTCCTGTACAATAATGATTTCTTACATAATACTGTATATTCGGTTGTACAGAAATATTTCTTCTAATACATTTTTAAACTTTATTTTGGTTTTATTGACCATAAGGGTTTAGATTACATACAGATTAATCATAACAACACATTTTACCAACAAAATAAAATTCTAAATCATGCAGCTCATATTGCTTCAATATTTACTAAAATATAATGCATTTGTAATATACAGTATTAAAAATAAGAGCTTGTCAAGATATAAAACACAAATTCTAATTCCTTTTTTAATTTCAACAATTATTCTTGATTCTTAAATGTCAAATTGAGACATCACCATTTACCAGTAAATGTATTGAATTCCAATTTAGACCTCATCGTCTCAAGCCTAGGTCCAGAGTCAGCATATATAGCTCTCTCCTACCAGATGGGAGAGGAGCGTAAATTTTGGCCGTGGTTTGTGACAATGATTTAGACCTTTGCTTGACACTCATTGAGCAGTGAGGTTATTTTATTATGCTGATACCTGTACAAGACCTAGAGGTTATCAAGGTCTCAAAGATCCTTGTTGATGATTTACAATTACATGTACACTTTTAGTGTCGGATGCTTGCAGAAGAAACAGTTGGTATATATCAACATCTAAAGTGGTATTGAGAATGAGAATTGAACAGCTCTAGTACCCCCATGAAGACGTGATCATGAAGCAAGCAACCTACCAATAGCCTACTGTGACCATTGCAAATAATGAAGATGTAAATTAAATTATTAGTATTAATTGAGTCCCTACTCTTTGTTTAATAAACTCGAACAAAGTTGAATACAATGAATCACAAGCTTTGAAGTGGAAGCTTTTGTGTCTCCAAAATGTTAATTCATAACATCATTCATAGGTGTAATAGATCATCTTTATGATTAGCATGATATGTCAATCTACCTGTCTGAACTGTCTATAAGCTTGTATATATATAAATTAACAGTTTTCAAAACACAACTCTTCAAACAGCTTTGGCCTAATTTCAATATTTTAAATAAGACTTGGTTCACAAATAGACATGACAAAGATGTACAATAGAGGATCAGTGTTGTAAGAGACTATAATTCTCGAGCTTTGCATTCATATTTTTGATTCAGATACCCCAGATCAAAACACTCATACACAAAGAAAGACAGCATTGAAGAAAATAAATTGGCATGATTCTAACTAATGATACATTAATCTTGACCTCATTATTATAACCTCAAATTGCATATTCTCTGACATGGTCTATTAAATCTTATTACTTCCTTCCAATAACATCGTGTAAAGGAGACATGAAGGGTGAAAGCAATGTGAACCCACTGATCCAAGTTAGTAAGAAGCACTGACACAATTATCATGATCAATTGAAATTGTTTGAAAGTCTTACCATTCTGAAACCATGTGCACTTCATCAATTACAACACAGCATACTTGTTGTTGAATTTTCTTTGTAAGTAACATTCTCCTAAGTTTGCTATTTGTTGTCACTGTCTCTGGATGGACATAAACTAGCTTAAAATCTGCCATATTGATCGAAATGGTCCATGTTTACAGTTTTTATACATTTATCACCTTCCCTGGAAACAATGTTAAAGAAAGTACCATCCATTGTAAGAGAACATGCACTAATGTTCATTTCACTCAAGGACAAAAGCTGGTCCTCCATTAGGGCCGATATCGGGGCAACCACTATCGCTGATCTTTGTGGGAACAGGTAGGGGATAAGGTGAAAAATCACACTCTTCCCAAAACCAGTAGGTAAAACAGCAATACAGTCTCTACCTTGGTACACATACTCCAACACTTCCTTCTGTTCCTTCTTGAGTTCGATGTCGCCGTAAATATTTGTGGCAGTTTTGAGAGCAGTTAAGAAATCCGTCATATTGAATTTTCCACGTGCAATAGTCTGGCAGTGTCTATATACACGACCGTCGTGTATATAATTTCAAAGACTATTCGCACGACCGTCGTGTATTTAATTTCAATGACTATTCGCACGACCGTCGTGTATATAATTTCAATGACTATTCGCACGACCGTCGTGTATATATTTCAATGACCGTCGTGTAAAACATTAAACATGCATTGTATTTTTCTTTCCTTGTTTGAGTGCGAGACGTTTCGTCCCCATTAAAGACGGTTCGCATGTACGACCAATTACTTGGTTACATGTATCCGATGTATGTAGTAATTGTCACTTGTTGACAGAAATCATTTACTTCTTATTGAATTTTGAACCTTGTTGTATTAATTAAACCATTTGTTTCAATCAATGAAGGATATGGATTCTGTGGAATAAACAACATGAACAAATGACCTGACGCACTGATTTAATTCAAACATCTCAGTGCCAGTGGTGCCGATATCTTGTATAATTGGGGAAATATTGAGAACAAATGATGCACAACCTAAATAAAATGAAAATTTCTCTCTATATTAGGAAATAAAATCGAGAATCTCTCTTTATATTATTGTATAAAAAAAAATGACCTCAATATATTTTCAAAAGGCACTAAAATTCAATTTTCAAAAAAATAATTGTCAAACCTGTTTTTTTTTTTTATCATGTTTATGAACTTATGTTACTTTAAAAAAATCACAAAAAAAATTTATTAATAATTCTCTTTGACTTCACAGGCAGAATCTCCAAATTATAGTATAGCACCTTAATTACAAAACTGCATGAATTAGACGCTAAATAAACGTAATTATATCTGCACATGGATAACTATTTTATACGTATACTTAATTTTGATTAGTGAAAAGAAGGTGATTTTTTGTGAGAACTGTAAAGGAAGTGGAAAGTTTCCTCTCTTCATTATATAAAGAACATCAATTGCTTTCGATTATACCGACTCCGTTTTCTTTAACGAAATTTAAAAAAAAAACACGAACGTGCTTTCAACGATGTCATGTTATTGTATGCTCATCAAATTACCTGATATGTGAATTATTGTTTTGTTTGTTTTGAACGTAGTTTATTGATATCAATCAAAAGGATTGGAAACAAGTTCTAAATAACTTAGTGAATTCCTCTCCTGTGAATTATACAATGTTTTATTTTAGATTTTCCAAAATTCATTGACCTTACTGGCAAAAACTGATAGAATATCAAAATATTTGAGCAGTGCAAGTCCTTACACGATCTTATGCCAATTACGTTTTTATCTCTTTAATTAAGCTAATGAAAGGTATAATAATGTCTTTTATTGTATTCAATACAAAAAAATCATAGAAAAAAGGACTTAAGGAATTGCTTCAAATGTACCTATTTTTTTCAGCAAATTCGTATTGTTGACTTCCGCCTTATCACACCTCCGACCGGATAACCCGCATTTTTGAGTATATTAATGCTTCATTTCCGAGGTGTTTTTCTGTGAAAGGCCCGAGGTGTTCCGGATGATAGGCTACACTAATATACATAATTCTGTACATCGGATTTGGATTTCGATGTTGCTATGGTAACTAGAAATAGAAATTTCTGTGAAATTCTTTCAAAATGCTCCTTCTCCTACAGTTTGGGTTTGATTTCAATATTACTTTGCACACAAGTAGACTACACTAAGTTACATGATTCTGTGCATCGGTTTTGGATTTCAATAAACGGTGTAGCCAAGGTTACTAAAAATAGAAATTTCTGTGAAATTCTTTCAAAATGCTACCCCTTCTACAGTTTTGGTCCAAATTCAGTAAAACTTGGCAAACAAATAGAATACTCTAAGGTACATAATTCTGTGCATCAGTATTTAGATTTCGATGAACGATGTTGCCATGGTTACTAAAAATAGAAATTTCTGTGAAATTCTTTCAAAATGCTACTCCTCCTACAGTTCTGGTCTGATTTCAATATAACTTGACACACAAGTAGGCTACACTAAGATACATAATTCTGTGTATCGTTTTTTTTTAATTTCGGTTTTGGATTTCGATTAACGATGTTGCCATGGTTACTACAAATAGAAATTTCTGTGAAATTCTTTCAAAATGCTACTCCTCCTGCGGTTTTTGTCCGATTTCAGTATAACTTGGCACACAAGTAGGCGATACTAAGATACATTATTCTGTGCATTGGTTTTTATTTTGATTAGTTGAAAGGACCATTTTTCTATTAATTGCTATTTTAAAGTTTCAAGTCCCAGCTCTCTTCCTTTGTTTTATGTATAACCCAGTAGAGCTACAGTCTCGACAGAGACTTCTGGTTTAGATTAAGTGTTTAACTAATCTTTGCACAATTTTAGTATATTACTGTTTTAACATTTAAAATTCCGGTCAAAGGAATGTTATTAATGTATATGTTTTGCAAGAGCTCGCTGAGATATAACACTGTGCTTTACTGCATTACTAATATGTAATACTAGTATTACCTGTACCTTGCAGTTATCAAACTTATTAACGCTCTTTTGCGGGAGAGTCGAGAAAGCTCTAAATTATGGAAACACATGACATTATATAAAGTAATAAAAATCAAATGATTCAATCACTTTTCTGCCAAAAGTACCACATAATGCCAAGAACAGGACTAAAATTAGTAGATTGTCAGCCAAGGAAAGTTTTATAGTTCGATACTGAAAAAAATAACCAAAATACTTTGTATTCAAAGGTTGAATGTTCTTTAAGGGCAGATGCCGAGTTTTCATTGGTTGCTTATGATAATCACCAATCCAAGCCCTTTGATTGAACATTACATCCAGCTAGTTTGTTAAACTACATAGCGAGTTTCCTCGACAACCAAGATAAAGGTTTTAGGTTGAAAGATGGAAAGCAACTGAATTTCGACAATTTTTGTTACACACTGGCCATATTGTTTTAATGAACATCGTTACAGAGACAATGTATGAACATATTTGATTGATTAATTAACCTGTCTTATATTTCATTCGACGACACTATAACTTATATCCCATTCCATACATAGAAGACCAAACCTTCCGTTTTGAGGCCCCTGACAGTAAACTGAAAGACGTCTAAAATGGAGGCCTTCGAGAGTCAAACAGACCCTAATGACCAAGCCACAGTGTCGAAGAAATTTTAACTTTTACAAGAGTTTATAAAGCGGATCTCCATGAAGCAATGCGAGATGATCGTAAATTATCCAACAGATAAAGATGTGGACCCTGAACCTCCGCTAAAAAGAGTAAAGCTTTCTTCTTTACAATACTCTCAACAACTATTAATAAAACAACAATAGCTAAACTGGTCAAGTTTCTGGTCCGAGAGCTGCGGCTCTGCAACACTTATGTTTTTTATTGTTTAAATACCTGCTGCTGACCACAGTGTAAGTTCATATTTCGTGAAATTTTGTGTTTTGTATATCAGAAATATTTTACCTATTCTTTGGTAGCTGTTTATCGTCTAAATATTACAATAATCGACAGATCTGTGTATTGAAGTTCTAGTCATAAATACTGTGTATCGTTATTATATTTCTACTCAAGTTGATTTATTGTATATCGAGGTTGAATAGAAAGTATATTATTGCTATATCAATTATTATTTGCATCATCTATAATGTTTTATGTAGGTAAACCTCGCGCCAAAAATTTATTCTATGGAAACCCGTTATCACCATTAATGTTTACAATTCAGCTATGTACATTTAAGAAAACTGTTAATTCAGAGACTTAATTTGTTTATTTTATTTGTTACATCTTTTGACCATTACATTACATCAACAATAAAGATCTAAACCTTTATGTTGTGTGTGGTTAACTGGCTGCATCCTAAGGCAAAGGCAGCACAAACAGTGAATAAATGTGAACCTCGTGGGGATTTCCAAGGACTCGTTTAAAGACGTACTTATGACAATACATTGAAGGATAATTTCGGCTCACTCCAGCAAAATCTGTGAGGACATTTTTAGCGATATGTTTAAAGAATACTAGTATCAGAGGAGGAGATTGTAGTCGAGTCCTGTCCACACCCCAATGTGTCAAAATCAGTATTAGAAGATGCATCAGTTCTGTGCGATCAGTCCAGGCAGAAAGATTTGTGTCAGCGAATTTAGGTTTCCACCACATCACACGTTCTGATGTCATGCAGCATCACACAAGACAGATTTCTTAACTCAAGCTGGTGATCAGGTGATTTCGGATGCGACATATGTAGGGTGGAAATTTTCATTTCCAAAGACACCCTTTAGCTTACGTAAGGGACGTCCTGTAATGAAACCCTTGATCACTGTGTCAACAACTGGCCACTTTATATCAGTGATCGGTCCATATCTTGCTCGAAACAATGATGCCAGAATAATCAAACATAATATAAAGGACATTTGTAACTGGCTGCAAGAGGACCATATTTACATCTTAGTTCGTGTTAATGTTGGTACCACATATGGGTGTATTAAAGCGAATAGTTTTATGTCCGAGTTACGTTACACGTCTGTGAAATTTAAAAGTAATTCATTCTATAAACTACTCGTGAAAACCAACAGAAGCACGGATAGCTTAGTAACAAACAGGCTTCTCTACATTACTAGACAAGACTTGACTTGTTTAATGAATTTAACTTATTTATACAAGTATTAGCTTACCTAAAAAGCTTGTCTGACGTGGTTTGCTGAGAAAATAATATACTATGACTATATGGTAGCGGAAGATAAGTTTTTTAGCTCTACTGGTCAGAGACTAGAAGAGCTTATGCGATAGTAATGCGTCCGGCATCCCTCTGTCTGTCTGTCCGTCTGACTGTAAATAATTTTTCAAAATGCTACTCCTCCTATAGTTTTAGTCTGATTTCAGTATAACTTGGCACACAAGTAGACTACACTAAGATACATAATTCTGTGTATCGGTTTTTGATTTTGACGAACGGTGTTGCCGTGGTTACTATAAAAAGAAATTTCTGTGAAATTCTTTCAAAACGCTACTCCTCCTACAGTTTTAGTCTGATTTCAGTATAACTTGGCACACAAGTAGACTACACTAAGATACATAATTCTGTGTATCGGTTTTTGATTTTGACGAACGGTGTTGCCGTGGTTACTATAAATAGAAATTTCTGTGAAATTCTTTCAAAATGCTATTTTTCCTACAGTTTTGATCTGATTTCAGTATTACTTGGCAATCAAGTAGAATACACTAAGATACATAATTCTGTGTATCGAATTTTAATTTTGATGAACGGTGTTGCCGTGGTTACTAAAAAAATAGAAATGTCTGTAAAATTGTTTAAAAATGCTACTCCCCCTACAGTTTTGGTCTGATTTCAGTATAACTTGGCACACAAGTAGACTACACTAAGAGCATAAAGAGACTTTATCAACGATCATTATTCTATTTAGTTTCAAATCCCAGCTGCTTTAGTACTTTTCTCTTCCTTTGCTATAAGTTCAAACCAGTAGAGCTTCAGTCTCGACAGAGACTTCTGTTTTTTGTTTTTGCAATCAAAACGTCTGACGAATAGTTAACATAATATTGAACTGCTTATAAAATGTGCATAGAATAATTTCTCTTTACCTTTACATGTAATAATAGTTTGATGGAGAAATTTAAAGGGTTTAGGAATGAAACAATTATAATTCATTCAATCAGCCTTAAGTTTAAAGTCATCATTTCGTAAATTCTATGGTTGATACAATGACCTTGTCAGCAAATACAATTTATCATTGAATGAAATGCTGACTGACGTTTTTCATACCAATTGTTAGTCCATTATTTATACACTGAATTGACCTAGGATTTTTTCCGTTATTTCCTGATTATGACAACGAGCACACGGCGGGTGTGACCGGTCGGCAGGGGATGCTCACTCCTCCATGGCACCTGATCCCACTTCTGATGTTTCGGAGGTCCGTGTTTGCTCTGCTCTTATTTTGTATATTTGTTTAATGGACGTTGAGATTGAATACTGTTCGTTATTTCCATATCCTTCATTAAAGATGATGCAGGGACAATCTCAAAATTTAAGGTAAATCAAGCCTATTTTCAAGATTTCGCCGCAGTCGCATCAGCTTCCAGGCCCGTGACCTTGACCTAAGATACCACACAAATTTAAGAAGAACAGTTTTATATACCAATGAACTGCGAGAGATATGGCTCAACCACCTCGTTTTCAAGCTACAATTCATCCGTGGAACCCACCTCGCTTTTCTGGTGAAATACCAGTAGAGCGAGTTTTGAGCATAGTTTCGTATATCTAGTACATATCTTGTATGTCACAGATGTTAGATTTTAATTAGGGCCCCGCTAGGCGGGCGCCATATAGTGATCAGTCTGTCCGTCCGTCCGTCATAGATGTCTTGTCCGGAGCATATCTTCTCTCCCTTTCGCCCAATCTGGCTCATACTTCACCCAAAGAGTGCCCTTAGGTAATCGGTGTGCAGTGACCTTGAACCATGTTTCTAGTTCAAAGTCATAACAGACATATAAAAAATCCTTGTCCGGAGCATCTTTTTTCTCCTTAGCCCAATCTGGCTCAAACTTCACCCACATGTTGGGTAACCAATATGCATTCACCATGAACCACTTTTTTTAGGTCAAAGGTCATAGCAGACTTAAATGAAACATTTCTTGTCCGGAGCATATTTTTTCTCTCCTTGGCCCAATCTTTCTCATACTTCACCAAGAGATTGCCCTTGGGTAACCGATGAAACCACTGAACCAATTTCAACCTAATTTGGCATATAGCATCTATGGGTGAAGGGGAACAAAAATTGTGAATTTCGTGATCCCCGCCCCCTTAGTGCAATCTTTAAAAATCTTCTTTACTCACGGACATCAAGCAGTCAAACTTTTGGTATGATTGTAATCACCATTGAGTCCTCTACCAAAATTGTGAAATTCATGGCCCCAGGGTCAGGGGTTCTGGTGTTAGGGCGGGGCTCTATATTGATTATTTAATGGAAATGCATTAAATCTTTGAAAATCTTCTTCTTTGCTCCTAGGTATAAAATACACTAATTCAGTAAATAATTGTGATGGGCAAATGTACCTCTACCAAAACTGTAAAACTCATGGCCTCAGGGTCAGGGGTTCTGTTGTTAGGGCGGGGCTCTATTGATTATATAGTGAATATGCATTAAATCTTTGAAAATCTTCTTCTCTGCTCCTAGGTTTTAAATAAACTAACTAAGTACATAGTTATGATGAGCAAGAGTGCCTCTTCCAAAATTGTGAATTTTATGGCCCCAGGGTCAGGGGTTCTGCTGTTAGGGCGGGGCTCTATTGATCATATAGTGAAAATGCATTAAATCTTTGAAAATCATCTTCTCTGCTCCTAGGTTTTAAATAAACTAAGTACATAGTTATGCTGAGCAAGAGTGCCTCGATCTTCCAAAATTGTGAATGCCTTAGCATCTAGCTTAAAAAATCATATGTACATAGTGGGTTTATTTAATACTCAGGAGTAGAGAAGATTTTCAAAGAAATAATGCATTTTCACTGTATACTTATTTAGCCCCGCCCTAGCACTAGAACCCTTGACCAAAGGGCCATGAATTTCACAATTTTGGTAGAGGACTAAATGCTGATTACAATCATGCAAACAGTTTGACTGCTGGATGTTCAGGAGTTAAGAAGATTTTCATAAAATGCACTAATTTTAGTGGTTTTGGCCCCACCTCCCAGCCCCCAGGGGGACAGGGACTATGAAATTTACAATTTTTGTTCCCCTTCACCCATAGATGCTACATGCTTAAATTGGTTGAAATTTGTTCAGTGGTTTCAGAGAAGAAGCTGAAAATGTTCAAATGTTAACGCACGACGACGGACGAAAACGGATAGCAATAGGTCACCTGAGTTCCTGCAAGGCCATAACTAGGCTCATATTTTGTGAGGCACAGGGTGCAGAGCATTCCTAGTTTCAGACGGGACCTGATGGCCAGTATGGGGTTTCCAGGGAATCCTGAAACGTGGGTATTAGAAAATAAAAGATTTATCTGAAAATTATTTTACGCGGTTACGATTGTCGCCTGCATGGTACAGTGGTTAGAGCGTATGCCCAAGAGTCACAGACTAAGGAGTTGATCCTGACATTGCAGGTTCGAATCCCACTGCGGGATGAAGAGACCGGTCCTTCGGATGAGACCGTAAAAACGGAGACCCTTTATCATGGTAAGCGATGGCACAAACATATACATCTTCAGTGACCCGGAAAGCACGGTACAGATTTAAAACTTGCTGCTCTCTATAGGCATGCAATGGTGCCTCCATATGAATGAGAAATTTTTGGAAGGGATGTTAAAAAATCAATCACAACAATCATTTTGAATGATATTTTATACGCGACACGGGACCTGCGTTTTTAAGGTCATATCCGAAAAACCGGCGACTTTCACTTCTGATGCCGAACACTTGGCGAAGGAACAGTCACTACCTATTATTACGTCTTAGGTTTGGCACAGCGATGGGACTGAGAATCGAACCCGGGCCCCCCAATCACGTATTTACATGAGAACAATACTTCTTATCAATAAGTTTTTCACTTCAAAAATTCCATTACATAATGAAAATCATCACCTTAAGTATTTGTGTTACATTAATTATATATCAGTATTAGTTCATCTACCATCTTCAACTGGAAGTTTGTAGTAACAAGTTCTAAATTTCATTAATACAATATACATGTAGCTAGTTACACAAGTTTCTATGTATCTGCATATGAAGTTTGATGAAATAACTTGAATAGTTTCTTTGAAACTGCGCTCTAAACAGAGCTAAACGCCAAGTGTGACGAAAGACGGACATGACAAACACTATATGTTCCGGCCATATTCACGGTGGGGCATAAATACATTAAACAAAAATATGTATCTTAGTCTACTAGCCAGTGTGTTGTAAATTATTTAAGAAATACAGACACCTTTCTGATGCATAACCTCTTCTTACCTTAAATTAAACATTTGTCAAATCCTGAGGATTCTTGAATTGTCTTTTTCATCATGGCACAGAAATTAGCTATACCAAGAGGTAGAGATAATGAAAGAGCACATGTTGAGAAAAATGGTAAACGTGTTTCATCTTCCTCGTTGGTGAAAAACTCGAAAAAATTGTTGGAGAAAATCCACAGATAGGGATTTCGTCGGCTCCAGTGATAAAAATAAGCAAATCTTCAAAGGTAATAGGATCTCTTTGATCTGGAAATGAATAAAATTCATATCAGAAAAATATATTTTAAAAAAGTCTACTCACTCTTCCTGCATTTTCAGACAGTTATTAATTCCAAAATGAAGCTTTTATTTTAAAATTTAAGGACACAGATGTTAGATTTATTAGACTTTATTACACTAAATAAATGTATTGTGCATTTGAAACTCACTGTGAATATCCTGTATTAGAATTTTCCCGGAATAAATAGTGTCGTCTTTTTGGATACGACGGTTGATGCCCTCTAGACTACAGATAAACTCACACAATTCGGAGAACCTCTGTCTGGAAAGTGGTACTTGACTGTGGCAAAACATAGGCATCCATGCAACTGGGGTTTTTTTTTTGCCATTGCGTAAGAATCACATCCAGGCCCACCTGAAATTGCATGATTTCAGCGTATGATCTGAAAGGCAAATACAAGCTAAATTATAGTTCTGTGCCCAATGTACTGATCAAATCTTTTGAAGTCTTGCATTAAGAGTATGGAACTGGACATGAAAAACTAAAACACAAAAGCTTTACAAGCTTAACAGAAGTAAACTATTAAATAACTGGTAAACTGAATATATTGACTGCTATGGAATCAATAAGATATGAGCAAGTGTGAAAAAGTTAATAGATAATTAGTACATCCATTAAGTCTATGAATAACAAAAGACCCATTGTTTTTCCCCGGTGTATATCTAAAAGTCTTATTGTATTTAATCAGTCAAGGTCATGATGAAATCGGTCAAGGTCATTCTAAAAAGAATACCCCCGGCGTATAACCACTAATACTACACACTTAAGTGTCGTCTTAAATCGACTACCTTATTGTCATAAACTGAGTGATGTGGTCCCTTTTCACTAGCTCATTATTTCTTGCGCACTAGTGTTTTGTTATTTTATTAACGCATTGTGCTTAATACTTTTATGTTGTCATCAACACACTAAGTTAATACAATAAATAATCTTAGCAATCTTTCGAGGGTTCATTCACATTTTGCAAGAACATTTACAATGAAAAAATGGGGTGCACATATATTTCAAGTTCAGATTGAAATGCTAGGTAAAAATCTACGTTTGCAGTAACACAAGGGCAGATATTGCTTGCAAAGACTCCCAAGAAATGTTTTCTTCTGTAGATGGCATATGAGCATATACTTGGAACAAGAGGCCCAGGGGCCACAACGCTCACCTGAGCACATTGGCTAGGAAAAAGCACATATCAGATCAGAACTGAAAGTTTACGGTGGGGGGGCTGAATTTTAATCCCCCTAGGGGTTCATGATTTGAACAAACTAGAATCTACACTACCTGAAGATGATTCCATATTAATATTTTATGACACTAATCATAGCTTTGAAGTACTTGAAAAGATGATTTTAAAAGGTTTCCCTATAAATCCCTATGTAAAAATTGGGTCAGCCATTTTGGCCCCACCCTAGCCCCAGGGGTCATGATTTGAACTAACTTGAATCTACACTACCTGAGGATGCTTCCACATGAGTTTCATCTTTCCTGGCCCAGTTGTTCTTGAGAAGAAGATTTTTAAAGATTTTTCCTTTATATTCCTATGTAAAACTTGGGTCGTCCATTTTGACCCCAGCCTAGCCAAGGGGGTCATGATTTGAACAAACTAGAATCTACACTACCTGAGGATGATTCCACGTGAGTTTCATATTTCCTGGACCAGTGGTTCTTGAGAAGAAGATTTTTAAAGATTTTTCCTTTATATTCCTATGTAAATCTTGGGTCGGCCATTTTGGCCCCACCCTAGCCCCGGGGGTCATGATTTGAACAAA